>SCDY01000944.1:0-40763 GCA_004143825.1 Drosophila micromelanica | reverse complement strand
TTTTTATTTTTTTAGTAGAGATTGGCGTCATAAAAATTGTTTGCTCATATAAAATTTGTAACACGTGTGCGACAACGACGACTACGAGGTTGAAGGCTTCTCTTTCTCGGGGCATAGTAAATTTATGCCTTATGGCTAGGTGGGGTGCAACACCTGGCTTATTGTTTGGCGGCAAGTGAAACACTTTGGAGAATTACGCTTTGGCTTGTAAATGTCAATCGAAGGCAGCTCCTGGGCACTGCTAGAAAGTTACCTGCCAATTAACTAAATAGACTTTTGTATGCCGCAATTGCAATTGCAATTGCAGCTTCCGTTACCTTGAGCTAGTCCCAGTTTCTAGATGGAACAGTACACAACATTTAAGCCCTCATAATGTTAATGACATGCACAGCAGCATAAGACAAAACGCCCTCGCTTTCAACTGCTTTTGCAAGAATAATAGCCCTAGCCTAGCCTGGGACTAAGACTCTGTCTTACCTATTGTATCCACAAAATGCAAATGCAAATGCAACAGTAACTGCAACTGCAGCTTTATGCAACTGTTCCATTTTAGTCCAGGTCTGTTACATATAGCTCAGCTATCCCATCATCAACGCCATCATCATCATCATCATCAGAGTCATTAAAAATAAAGTAATTTTCACGCATGTGCCTTGCCAAATAGAAAATAAAATGCATTTTCCGCAACAAGACGACTGAGCTGATTCTATTTTACAGTTTCACATGCTCCCAAGCACCCTCTGCACGTCTGCTTCAGGGCCTTGCTGAAGCAGCAGAAAAGAAAGATTTTATATAAAAATTCACGTAATGCAAGTCACAAACTGGCAGCGGGGGCAGCAACGTTGACGGCTGCCTTCCTTGCCACAGCAAAAACAACATGAGGTAACAGAAGGTCATAAGCACAAGAGCCCGACTATCAAATGCCCTATCAATTGTATAAATAACCCATTGTCAAGTTAATGAATATAAAATATGTTTACACATTTTTAAAAAAGTAAAGAAGGATTTGAAATTTTCTAAAATTAAGACTATACTTAATGCTTATGCCTACCACGCCTACAACCCAACTTTAAATGCTCGCGTGTAAGCCACAAAAATATGTATATATATATAATATATATATATAATAACCTGGCAGGCATAGAGTCAAGTCAAGTTATCCTAGACGTATCTGCTGTCGCGTCAGTCGCGGCAACTGCTGCGCTCTTTAAGCGAATTTCATTTGTCTGCAGCGTCAACCACTTGACAATCACTCACGTGGCCCAGCCCAGACCCAGACCCAGACCAGGCCAGACCAGACCAGACCAGAAGCCAGCCAGCTACCAGCTTCCTGCAGCCAGCACCACTAAAGGCTGCAGCAGCAGCAGCATTCCCGTAACTCCCCTGTGTTGTCTGGTCTGTGTATTCTGTTGTTGTTGTTGTAGGCACGGTTGGTGTTAACAAGTTCCCATGCAGCCGCTTAAATATTAACGCACACACATGCGCTGTCGCCAACTCAGTCGGCAACTGTAAATAAATACTCATAGAGCACACGGCACAAGATCTTGTGTGTCATTGCACTCGACGACGGCTGGATGCTGGCAACAAACTCCCTGGCGACAGAAGGATGGTGGGTGCGAGAAAGCGAGAGAGCGGCTCATGTCAGCCTGGTCAAGACGCAAACCGAAATGAGTGAAATATTTCACCTGGAAGCCGCTACAAATCATTAAAATTATCGAAATGCCAGCTGGATATAATTAACTGCAACTCAATCACGCACTGTCAACCTAAAGCGAATGCGTCAATGCAATTAGAACCAGCTCAGGCAGTCGTCCTGGCTCATTACGTGCC
Organism: Drosophila micromelanica; assembly: GCA_004143825.1. Taxonomy (NCBI): domain Eukaryota; kingdom Metazoa; phylum Arthropoda; class Insecta; order Diptera; family Drosophilidae; genus Drosophila; species Drosophila micromelanica. The sequence continues at coordinate 38,933 of SCDY01000944.1, read as the reverse complement.
AAAAAAAAAAGGAAGAAACAAGAGAAATATGCTTGGCAGGCACAAGTGGGCGCCAAGACACGCCGTCGACCGTGTTAATTGCTGCAAATGCCCGAGGTATGCAGCAAGCCGCATGCCCCCCTTTCCGCCGATATGCAACTCTTTTGATCGGCACACACGTATGTGATATTGCCTTTGTGGCAGCAATTGTTGTGGCTGCCGCAAAATTTATACTCGCCTGTGGCCGCCAGCCGCCTGCCGCTGTAACTGTGCTTGGGCTGTGGCCATGCGGATTGCGGATTGGATATGAGTGTGTGAAAATGCTTGAACAGACTGGTGATTTTACCGGCCATAAGGAAATATTACAGTGTTCAGCGTGTAAAATAATTGCAGTTCAATTTGCCAACAAAATGTGTACAATATTTTATTAGTGCGTGTAAAAATAATTATGTTGCCTGCAATAATGATTCGACAGACCCCATGTCTCTTGGAATTAGTAAATATTAGCTGTCAGTTATTGAAGAAAAAATAAATCTCAAAGCTAGGTTTATTTTCCAGATCATTTGAGAGCCAATGCCAGAGCTCACTTTCATAGTCAAATCAAGCGACAACAAGAACAAGAGCAGACCGTCAAATGGAAAAACGTTGGAAAAAAGGTAAATCACTGCTCGATAAAATGTGTCAGAGCCTCCCCTCAAAACCCAGGCGACGGCGCATTTAATCATCATTAAAGTGGAATGGGGGAGGGGAGATGGGCTGAGCAATCCTTCTGCCTTTTACAGCACACGGTTCACCTTTAGCCATTTGCACTTTTCGATGCTTTCACGTTTTTCATCATCATTACCAGCAGCTTCCATGCATACAACAGCAACAGCAACAACAACAACATCAACATCAACAGCACAGACCGCCATTTGCCCCAAAAGTAATAAATAATTTCGTTTAGCTCGGCATCAGACCAAAAAGAACTGGAGCACAGACGCCAGCTACGTAGCATCCTGTTGCCAGATGGAGGATGAATGAATGTGTGAGCATGTGCTAAAACTTTGTTTGCTTTGCTTTTGGGTGTTACTTCCGCAAACATCAAATGTGTGTGTTTGTGTGTGTGTGTGGGGCAGAAGCTAGACGGGGGCGTGTCATTCATTGAAATATGACAAAATGCTGTTTGAGACATTTTCAGTTATTGATACGCCCGTCAGCAGGCAGCCAAAAAATAGGTATGCAGTCAGGCAAGGAGTCGCCTTTATGACTGTACATGAGTGCGTTTGCGTGTGTGCGTATGTTTATATAAATATATCCATATATGTACTTATTAATAATAAGCCCAAACGCCATAGCAAAGAGAAAAAAAAGAGAGACAGAAAAAAAGCGCAGTAAAATCCGCCTGAAATTGAAAGCAAAGTTTGGGTTTTGCTTTTGCCTGATAAATAGACAGATTTGGCAATGGGTCGATCTGGTCTCTACGGTCGCTTTGGTTGTTCTGGTTGGCCAATGCCAAACACGCACTTTATCACAAATCCAAGAAAAACTTGGCATGCCCAAAAATCACGCCCAACATACACACAGCTCACCCGAACCGCCCCCTAAACACTTTGCTCACTGGTGATAAATTTGATGGCAAAAGAAATTATGAGGGTGTTGTCGCTGGCTGCTCCTGATGATGTCCTGTTGTGCATAAGCCCGGGCCTTAAGATAAGATGCTATAAATATGGCAAAACTATAAATTTTCTTAGTACCTAGTTTGGCAAGGGGTGGGGTCTGTCATACCCGCTCAAAAACCGATCAATGTCATATTTATCACATGTCTTCAACTTTTTTGGGGTAAGCTTCCGTGGTTGCTGCGGTTAAAATGCCGATTTGTCAGCTTAAAGAATTTATTAAACACATTGGTCATATATTTCTGCGAAGAGTTTTAAAAATGTTTTCGATTCCAAAAATTCAAAGAAGTAAATTTTAAAGTATGCGTAATTTGTAAAATGTTGTCATAAAAATGCGGTACACAAATTTAAATTGTAATTTCCGCTTTGCGGCTGCAAGTGCCGCACTGTGGCATATTGCTGTTGCTTGTTGCTGTTGTTGTTGTTATTTTTGTTGTGGGTGGCACACGCAGCGTCTCTGTTTTGGAGTTGAACGAACTGCCGTTTGTCCGCGTTTGAATGCAATTAAAATTACATGCAGCGCCATTCAAAGTGTTATTCACATGAGCAGATATGCTATATGCTATATATGCTATATATGATGGAAAGATATATGTTTGTATATCATGTTCAGAGTTATACTTATAGATTTTAATTGAGGCATGTTGCCGCCGTTGCTAAAGTCGCATTGACAGAGTGACCAAGTTAAAGCTACTTGTCTGACACATGTCAGTCAGGCTGGCAGTCTGTCAGCCGACTTTCCATTAATTAGGCATAATATTTCATTAGCGTAATGAGTGCCTTGAGTGGCGCCCCCTGTGAAATGTGCCAGCTGTGCGCTTTATGAAGCGACCAACAACAACCAACAACAACTTCGTCAGACAGCGACGGCAACTATTGAAAGCCTAGGCTAAAGTCATGCAAATCTTATAGCCGCAACGATCATCAGCAACAACCTAACCCGCATCTCTCCGCTCTATGCAAAACAACAGACCTCTCTCTGAACTTCTCCAACTTTCAGTTAGCTGTCATGTGAAATGTGTGAAATGTTAACATGGCTCGCTGCTGTTGCCGCTTGTTTTTTATATGTATACATATATATACTATTTTTTTGTGTTTGCTGCCTCTTTCGCCGTTGCTTTTCATTATGCGAAATGTACATTAATTATTTTTTAGTTGCAACAGAGACTGCTACAAAAGACTATCAGCTGGATATCAAGCCGCCTCAAAGTGAAATACACTTCATATGTCCATACAATAAAAGTAATATGCGAAAATTGAAGAACTTCTAAGCCAAATTTTTTGTTGATTATATATATGTTGACATTATTGTAAATAACTGTAGGATTGTATATTCCTATAAATTCAGTAGCTTGTTAAGATATCATATAAATAAAATATAAAATAATAGTCTTTTTTATAGAGAACTTGATTTTTCTCATAATATTTAAATATTGACTTAATCATTTATGTAAATAAATTTAATCAAAAATGTGTAAAGGTTTTAAGCTTCAAGTATATGGCTTTATATAGTCACGGCTTGCTTTAGTTGCAATCCCCAAAGTTGCTGAGGGCTTAAAGCACTAACGCAGCTGCCGGAGCTGCTTCATTTTCTACGTATACTATAAGTATCTCTAATGACATAATCTGGTTTTAGGCAACAGTAAAGGAGGTTAGAAGCAACGCTCACAGAAGCGCCCTTCAACTAATCCGCTTAAGTGACTTTTGTTGCTGTTGTTGTTGTAGCTGCCTCGTGCATATTAAACTTATCGCTGGCAACAACCGCAATTATAAAATTATAATGATAATACTCGACTGGGGAGCGCCAACCGCTGACAGTTGGTTTGTCATTGCCATTCCTGCAACTCTGCTGTTGCTGTTGCTGTCGTTGTAGTTGCTGCTGTTGCTATTGTCGCTGATGATGTTGCCGCGATCTGCGGCACAGATAAGTGCCAACGGCTTTAACACAAGCCAAAGCCGAAAAGAGTTATTAAAACAAGGCTCTGGCTCTGGCTCTGACTCTGACTTTGACACTGACTGTCAGCGTCAGTTGGTTGCGTTGACATGCCAGTATCTCAGCGATGCTCCTTATATCTTAAAGTGTATCTCTAAGCGAAACTCGTTTACAGCTGGCTAATTACAGCATGCAGCGATTAAAATGATAGCAAGCACATAAAAACTATTTATTAATTATGTGCACAGTTTAATTGCCACTTTCTACACAACTCCAATTTACACTCACTGTATATAACTGTAACTGTAGCTATATCTTTATTTTCATTTTTTTTTTTTTATCTTTTTGCAGCACTTGTGGCTCTCACGCGGAAAATGCTGACTATTTTGAGTGACAACGCGGCCAATTCGCAATTCGCTTAAATTTCAAAGAGGTGACAAAAACAAACAATATGAACTGCCTGTGTCGACCATCGCGGATTATGTCCGTACGCATTAATTTGCTGGATGAGACCGACTTCATACACGAGATCAAGGTAAGTGGGTGCCACAAATGACGCTCTTTAGTGCCAACATTAGCCACATAAGCAGCAACAGCAAATGACAACAACAAGAATAACAATACTCGCCTCTACACACGCTGTCGCTGTGTGTGTGTGTGTGACGCTCCGCACGGTGTGTGATTTATGTCAATTGACAAAAAGTGTTGCATACTTTGCACGTGCCTGCCATATGCTAACCGTCATACCCCTCAGTCCAAACCTGAGCCCCCCAGCGCCCATCACTGGGCAACCCTCATCAATATTTAGTGCGGAGCCTTAGCCGCAGTCTGTGACTTGGCAAACATGCAAAGTGTCATCATTCACACGTCGCTGGCTGGCTGGCTGCTGGTGTTGTTTCTGCCTGAGCCTGTGGTTGTCCCTCGCTTTAAAACTGCGCACGTTTGCCAAATTAAATGGGTCGTCAGCGACGACAAGAACTGAGAAATGAGAGCTCCCAGCCGCCTCGTCGTTGTCGCCTTTTGTCTGTGTGTGTCGCTTAGAAAATTCTGCTGATGCTGCACGCCATCTCATAGTTGGCATCATTGTCCGGACAAATCAAATAAATAGTTGTGATTTTCTCATGTGTGCGTGTGTGTGCAAAGGCCTATATACATATGTGTGTATGCCAGTGGCCTCGTTTTCGGTCTTCTATTTCAGCATAGCTTTGCAAATTTTCAACCAAGTATGTAATCTAAATAAATATATAAAATTCCCAAGAAATCACAAACGCTGTCCCTGGCTATGCTGAAATATAAATTATACGCTGTCTTTAATTAAAACAATATTTTTGATTACCTAAAATGCTGGTCTTATCACATACATAAATCTGTTATTAACAAAAGGATAACTAACTAGACTAATAGTTTGGTTAGAAGTGATTTCTTAAATAAATGCTTTTCTGAAAGTCGTAATGTCGTAAAAATTGTCCACTAACTTTATACGAATATTTTGTTTGTATATTCGAAAATTGGGAGGCAAGGTTATCGATAACAAATCCGTATATTTTGGTAATATTTTTTGACAAATATATTTCTTACTGATAACAATGAAGTAGTACCAGACAAAATCACGAATTCACTAAATTTTTAATTTTCTTAAATCCAGTTACTCTGTCATCACAGTGTAATGGCATTTTTCTAGCTCAGTCAAGTGTGTTCCAGTGGAATAAAATGTGACATGATAAGTATACTTATAAATCTTATGCAAATGCATGTCATCAAGGTTGCCTGTGGGGTCTGCGACATAATGAGCACTGTGACTTGAGAGGCCGCCAGTTAATTATATGGCAGCAGTTACACGACTCTCTGTCTGAGCATAAAGATACCCACAACGTGTATCTGCATAATCAGAGCAGTTGATCGGTAAGGCGCCCACGGCATACTGTTCCAGTTCATTCCTGATTGATCGAGCAGGCAAGTGGAACGACAGGCTAGTTAGCAATTCTCGGAACTGACTAATGACACTTGGCGTTGCGTTGAAGCTGCCAGGTTGCATGTTGCATGTTTAAAGTTTTTACTGCATCTGCTGCGGCTGCTTTAGCTGCTGCTGCAACAAAATTGAAGCACGTAAACGTTAATAATCACAGCTCATCAACAAGACATTTATAATAATTTTACAACCACATGCACTTGCCAGGCAGGCACAATGACTCTTAAATGCAAACCACAACAAGCTGTAAGTCGCAGTAAGCCACCAAATCGACTGAAAACAAGCGGCTCTAAGCCACTCAAAGCGACTTTGTCGGGGACGCCCCCACCCCTTAGTGCCCCCTACCAGGCTGCCTGTTAGCTAGCATAAATTGCGCATTAGACATGTGTTACGATTCAGGCGTTGTGTAGTGGGCGTGGCCCACAATTTGACAATGGCAACCTGGGCGGACAACCACTGGCAGTCGCCGCTATCGCCGTCGTCGTCGTCGTCGTCGTCGTCGTCGTCGTCGTCGTCGTCGTCGGTGCGGCGCACGCCTCGGGTCATTATTAATGAGTTTAAACTGGCAACAGGGACAGAAATTGCATTTGGGGGGGAACCAGTGGAGGGGCACACACATTTGTCTCCGGCCTGCACTCGGGCAACTTATCGCATATAATTATTGGCCGAGAGGCTCACGTACCACGTCAGCCGCATGATTGATAAAAGACTCGCCGACAAAATACCAAAAATTCAGCCATGAATGAAAATACGCGGACAAAGTGCTGCGGATCAACGAGATATGCAAGGCAGCGTAAAAATCAACTTAAGCTAAAGTTGTTTAATAAGCACAACTATGAGATACTCAGTCCATTAAAGTTGAAGAAACGAAATTAAATTATTAAAAGCCTAATATCTTTATTTAGCATCAGCAATAAGAATTACTTAAATAAATTATAAATTATATAAGTTAGTTTTCCCAATCGTAAATACCCCATGAACAGCGACAGTGCTGGGTATAGAAATGCGTGTGGCCGGCTTGCTGTAAACGTAATTTTATTTACGCGTACACTTGTCCCAGCTGTCTGTCAATGTGGCAACCACGTCGACGGCTGCTGCGTTGTTGTCTGCGTTGCTTTTGACGGCTGCCGATGGCACTAAGCGCACGCACTTAAAGTCGCCATCGCACGACTGCAGATGCGTTAATGAAACGGAGGCCAGGTGGGAGTTGGGCTAAGGGTGAGTGGGGCTGGGGCAGGTGTTGTTGCGGCAGTCGGTAGCTTGCGGTTGACTCGTTTTGCATTTCGTTGCGACGAGCTGGCAAAGTGCTCTTGCTGCTTTTATCAGACAAACAGCAAAAGCGAAATCAACAACAACAACAACTACATGAAACAGATAGACGCATCCGCGACATCAGTCAATGTTGTGTGACTGCCACAACAACGTGTCGTAATCGATATTTCATTGCCATGGCGAGCAGAGCGCACGTTGCGTATGATTGATTTTTGCTTTGTGATAAATGCAATACATACGACTATGGCCATGATTCAAAATACATGTCTACGAGTATCGCATTCCTTGGTTTATGTTGTAGTATGTAGCAACCATTTGGAAATGATGTCGATGTTTGTATGTAAACAAAAATTAATGTAGTGTCTGTAGTCTGAACTTACCTCATCATTTTTAATTAATTGGATTTTTTTTGGGTTGATGTTATAATCTTGTTGAAAATATGATTAACAACACTGAGACTTTAAGGTGAAAAAAATGCAAATTCATTCTAATAAAAGTCAAACGTAAGCTCCCTTAACAACATAGTTTTAAATAAAATTTAAAAAATGTGGAAATATTCATAAAGGCAAGAACCAGCCAAAAACTCGATTTGTCTATCAAATTCCAAGCAAAGAGTTTTTTATTTTTTTTTGGGCACGCAATTGAAGTTTAAAAAGAATAATAAACTTAAGGCTATGACAATAGCTAAGTAATGGAGCTGCCCAGTTGCGGCGTGGCTTTAAAGCTGAGCTCCCCCCAAAAACCTGGCAAAACTGTGACAAATGGTTTTTGACGACTTCATGCAAAGACATACAACTCGTAGCAGCACAGACAAACCAGACACTCGCAACATTTTTGTAGCCGTATAAAGCGCAGTCTGTGCGCGCACATTTTGGTCATTTATCATGCTTACATGCTAATGACATCTGGCCAGGGCCCAAAAGAAACAATTCGCCGCCCAAGTCACGTAGTTTCAAGTGCTCGCGCCGAGTTGCTATTTGTTGTTATATAAGGTTATATATAATTATATTTTAACGGTTAAAATTAAAACAGTTGAGCTGTGTGCTGTGTGGGTTTCTGTTTGGCCAGCGCTTAATTCTGTCAATACAGGGTGCTCGCGGCCTGGCCATTTCAGAATTTATGTAAATCATTCAACACACTTCAAACTGGCCACAATGACAAAGCCAAAATGGACAGAAATGATTGCTTCAAGTATTTCACGAGCAAACACTTCACCACAAGGCGGACCTCTGCAGCGGCTTGCCGAAATGGTATCTGTTGGATACGTCCGTATCTAGATACATTTGTGTGTCTGTGTGTGTGTGCTTTGCTTCGGCCACGGCATAGACTTTTCGCCTCGGGGGACATTTAATTAGACTCGCTTCGTTCCAAGCGTTCACACGCCAAGCTGGCCAAATAAACATGCAGTTTATAGCCAACATAATTAAGTTAAAAGCTTTTTTACAGCTTGGTCTGTGCGCTTTTAAATTGATAATGAAAATAAGAAAAACCCATGAAGCGTATTTAATAGCTAAATAAATGCTGCCTCCTAGATTTTTGCCAAACGCCAACGCCAAAGCCACACCCACACCTGGTAAAAGAGCCTAAAGACAACATTTACTAAGTAATTTAAATGAAAATCGGCCATTCGTCCAATGACAGTTCATTGATTTAGCCTGCCAAACGATATTGGAAAAGGGTAAAACAGGAAAAGGAGAAAAACAATTTAAGATAAAAACGAATAATCAATATTAAGAGAGAAATGTTATATTATGTAACTTAGTGGTCCTTAATACAGATAACTGATAATTAATATTATTTTCAATTTGATAATGTTTGTGTCTAATCAATGGGTGCCTTTAAGCTTTTATATTTGATAATCATGTTCTCAGGAAGCACGTTTATCAAGCCAATTCCTCTTTTGGAAAGTGTATAAAATGGTGTAATTAATAAAAAGGTTGAGCCCAAAAGTTGAACATTGTACCTTTTGGCAAAACTCAGCGAAGCATCTTTTGGGGTTTGGGGGTAATTACTTTATCTGTTGCTGAAGTTGCGCTTTGGTTGCTAATAGGATTATCTAACAGACAAAAAAAATATATATATATATAAATAAAGAACTGCCTGGCTAAAAAGCCTCAGCATGAATTCTGTGGCAGTTGTTTTAGACTTTTTGCAGCTGTCAGAACCATAACTCAGTGTCATGTCGGTTTGTTGGTTACGACTCTTTGTAGCTGAATACATATAGTATATATTCAGATACGAGTATCTGCGTGGCCGCAAAGCATCCAGACAAGACAAAAAGCAATTGTTCGATGGGGGCCGTGGCCGGCAAAAGAATCGAAATAGATTTGCAAACAATTTGCAACAATTCAATCAAAAAACTTTAAACGCAAATACAGAGAAATACGTCGAATAGAAAGACAAACAGCCAGTTTGAGGAGCCAGCAGCGGGGGCACATTGACGGCCATCAGATAACTCACTCACTTGGTGGTCTGATCGGGTCGGGTTCGAGCTGAGCTAAGCTGAGCTGGTATGGTATGGTCTCCAGCATGGGCTGGACCAGACGAGACCAATAAAGACCACTTCTAGACTTTTTGGGCCCTATGTTTTTGTCGGTATCTCTCTGTGTGCCGTTTGTTTATCCAAGCGTTTGAACGGCACACAAGCCAACAAGTAAAACGCCAAAGAAATTCAAGGTGAGTCCGCTTCATGGACCAAGTTCTTTTTTTTGTGCTGGTTTTTTCTTTTCTTCGTTTGATGTGCGAGGATAAGCGCAAAATATTTGCCAAGCAGCCAGCGAGTCAAACATTGATATCCAACATTTCTGCTGTCTGTTGTGTTTCTCTCTTTTTTTTTCGTAACGTTTTGCGTGCGGAAAATGCAAGTGATGCAGGTGGGATGCCAGTCGAGGCGTTGACGGCTTCTCGATAGCAGCGGAAGTCGTTGCTCTAACTTTCCATGCCGGAAAGCAGCAGACAAGTTGAACAGTTGTACAGCTAAACTGCTGTACAGTTGCATGTGCAATATTTCACAGAACAAACAGCAAACAGGCAGGCCAGACACAAAGATTCATAGGTATCTCTACACATACACAAACACACATATGCTCATTGATTACCCGAACCACAAATAAGCGGAGGCTATTGCTCAGAGCAAATCCAAAAAGATGCGACAAATGTCAACGGGGCCAACGAACAGCGACCGAGCGACAACCGACAACTGACAACCAACAACTGACATAGCCTAGAAAGCAAAAAGTGCCGCTATGAGAACGGACCAATGAGTGTGCTCTTAACTCATATTGCATTCTTATGGCATACTATTGCCAGCTCGAAAGCTGGAAGCTGCAAGCTAAACCCATCCGCATGCGGCATTGTCAGGCTTTGTGCCTAGCGTGGCATGCGAAATAAAACTTCCGTAAGCAGACAGCATGCCTCTCAGAGCTAAAAGTACAAATAAAACTGAGAGGCAAAAGTATACCTGATACTGAGTTGCTCTTTAAAAGATTGCGGAAATACTATGCTTTATACTCAAGTTTTCTAAAAATAAATTATTAAATGTTAAATTAAATTGTCTTGTAAATTTAAAGAGACAAATAAGTAAAATATAGAAAAAAAACCCTAATAGGCAAAAATATCCATATCTTTTTCATAAGAGATTAATGTGCAATAAAATATTTAAAAAATTAATTTTGCCTTATATAAGCTCTGATGTTACCAAATTGATGACTGCAGATAAATTGCCAATTTGTAATAAGAGAATGCAAAATGTTGAGGTATCTGAACAGCGGGAAAAAAACCGACAAACAGTAAACCGAGACGAACCTTGACTGAGCTGCAGGAATTACGCAAATCTCGTTTGTTGAATGTGTTTTCAGTTAGGTGAAGATGCGCCAGCATCAACGTTTCAGCCTCAATTGGTACGAGACGTGGCGTGTCGGCAGCGGAAGGGGCGGTGCCAGGAGCTGAGGCGGCATGGACATAAATCAGTTTTAAGCATTTTGGCTCTGGCTTGTTCTGTGCATAACGTTGACGATGTCGACGACTGCGACACGATGTAGCTGCCATTGCTTCTCTCTTGTTCTTCTCTCTACTTGTCGCTGTTTTGTCTCTGCCATTGCGAACGGCTGAGTTCCATGTTTTTATATTTTTATTTTTGCCTCTGCCTTGGCTTTGTTTGCTCGCAGCAGCTTAAAACTCATAATGCCGTTATGTGGCTGTTGTTGTTGTGTAGTTGTCAAAGGTCAGCGCACGTTTAAGCCAAGCAGCGCAATTAAACGCACAATGCAATTGGTTATGACTGCAAAAGCATCTAAATTCACAGACACAACGACATACATACCTACATATATAGCGACAATTGCAGATACTGTTGCAAAGCTCAAATCTTCAGTCTTATATCAGTGCTGTTTTTTGGCTTTTAATACGAGCTGCCGCCAGAGAAGAGCAAATAATCTTCAGCGAGTGGCAAACTGTGTGGCACAAAATTGCGCTGGACGATAATCCACGTCTACACATGGAGAGCATAAATTATGTGTTAATTATGTTGAATTCAAAGATGTTGCACTTCAGCGCCGAAATTCAGATTTAGATTCAGATTGTGATTCAGTTTTTCGCGCAATTCCCAGTCGCGAAAATGTAGGTTAGTCACGTAGTCAAAGTTTTTGCGGCAACGGCGTTGATTAAGTTATCCCAAAGACGCTGCTGGGATTTAATGGGTCGGGTGGGGGTATGGAGGAATGGATGGAAAGAGTTCCGAAAGTGTCGCCCCTGTTGTTTTCAGACGGAAGGTAGCATGAATCGAGTGGTGTGTGGCAAGTCGAGGGGCACACGCGCATGTGTTATATTTTCTTGTTTTCCACTTGCCGCTCACTAATTAAGTTGCATGGCAAAAGTTCTTTGCCAACAGCTGACAAGAAAAGCGCTTGGTAAAAATACAGACAACTTCAATATATGGGCCATTGCGAGTGGTCGTTCAAACTAGGACGGGGAGACAAGCAGTGGGTGTGGCTAAAAATGTAAGCTCATTAAGTGGGTTTTTCTGCTGGCTATGCCGATGGCGTTGGATTTGCCGTCAGACGCCAACAGCTACTCCAGAAACATCAAAGTAAGCATAATTTGATTAAGACATTTAAGCCAAAGACCTAATCATCATTAGCATCAACATAATCATCGGCCTGGCTCATGGCTCATCTAAAAATCACCACTGCTGGCAGCCTTTGATGCCCCAGACTTGTATACATCATTGATTCTCAGCAAGGCGAACGTAATTTATTGAACCAGGCAACCGAGTGACTTACGGGCCAGAACCAATAACCAGAGACAAGGGTGGACGCCGCCCTGCCTGCCTTTTAGCCAGCCTGCCAGACAACTTGGCCGAACCTTTTGGGACTTAAATGTACAAGTTTTTCCGGGTTTGCGCCGAGTTTGTGATTAATTGCTGGCCATTGCGGCCTTTACATGTTACGTTGATTTTAAGCCATAAGTTTGTTAAAGGCTTTTAGGCATGCATGGGGCGTACTTCATTAGGATACGAGTAAATGGTCTATATTAGTTTGATGTTGTTTTTGGTTTTTATGAGCTTTAAAGAATGTTTAGGATTCCAACGAATATAGTAAAAATCACGTTGTGAAAACCTTTGGATTATAAGTACTCTGAAATCTACAAGTTTAAGCATTCGGTCTGAATATATTTTGAGATTTGTAAGATCGTGTCCCAAATTAGTCTATTTAAATTTAATTATTCGGCTCTAATATTGTATATAGGATTTTATTTTAACTTCATTTGCACATAAGAGGTGCAAAGCTATTATAAAAGCTGACATTCACTCATCAAGTATTCTATTTATGGGACAGAGTTTTAAACTTTTTCGTTGCAGCGGCAACTGAGTTTCTAAGTAAATAGCAACCAACAAGTTCACAAGAGCTTATGTATTTTTAAAATGCACTTTTCTGCTTATGTCCTTACGTAAAAGCATTGACAACAATGCAGCAACAGGCAGCAGACAGCAGGCGAACAGCGAGTGGCAGAAGTTGTAAGTTAAAAGCAAGAACAAGGACTTGTCTCTTCTGTCTGTTTTGTTGCAGTTGAACATTTACGAGCCATTGTTCAATGTTCTTGCTTGTGTAATGTCCTGACTTTCACGTCCTCTCGTATTTGTAATGAAATTCTACAGGACATTGCATTATGAGCTCAGCAGCTGTCACTGCCAATGTGTCATCCGTGCACTTCGGTTATCCTTGTTATGCAATTCACTCGCCTGCCTGTCACATATCTGGCAATTAGTTTTAAAGCATTAATAACATTTCAGACATAGTTTACGGCAACAATGGGAATATATGAACGAGGTCAACTTTTGTTTGACCTTTTCAAGGGCTGCATGTGCTGTCATATACAGATTATCGCCAGACAAGCGCATTTCCTTGGGCTCTCAATTCCCCAATGACAGCTTACAATCGCTTTCAGCAGTTCATTTTTGCTGAGCTCCGATCTCGTGAAGTTTGTTTGCCCTTTTGTTGGTCAGCAAAAGGTTTAACATAAATTCAATGGGCACTGCCAATAGTAGACACGGTTTTGGCTTGTTCACACTCGGCAACCATTAAGTTTATGACGCAACAACAATAAAACATGCCCAAATATAAAAGGGATGCAGGCAGGATGCGAGCATTTCTCTGGTCACCAGGGGATGTTTGGCCAAGCCAAAATACTATAAATAAAACATGGCAGCAGTCGCCATACCTAACCCGTCCTACGGCTTGTCCGTCGTCTACCCGCACAGCAAAAAAGCGCAGCACAAAAACGTAGCTATCTTAAAAGTCAGGGGCTGGGCAACTGGTTGGGCTTCTGGAGTGCTCCGGTAGTGTCTGGTCAGCACCAAAAATCAAACATGTTCAGCGCCAGCTGCGGCAGACAATGAAGAAGCAGCCGTGTGGCATGTGGAATGTGTGTCTGTCTGTGCGGCACTTGTGGTTAACAATGGTGCGCCTCCTGGCCCATAGTTTGGCTGTTTTGCGGTTGCAGCTGAGCCCGAACGAATGGGCCCGAACGCCCTTAGGGAATCAACTCAATTTATTATTGGCGCTAGTCGAAAGCCAAAAACAAAAATTTGCTTTTTTTAAAGCGTTTGCAACCCGCTCACAAAATAAATTAAATAAACAAAAAAAAAAATAAATAAATAAATAAAAAATTTCGTTGACCAACAATTGTTTCAAGAGGGGCAGTCTGAACCACTGTCTGGGCTCAGGCGAGGCATTTAACGCATCGTTGTTTGTTTTTTGTTTTTTTTTTTTTGTGTTTTTTTATCAGCAAAAGGCGCAATTTTCCAATTGAATAATTGTCGCCGGCAAGTTTTCGCTTTTGTTGGCCGGACGCAGCCAAGCAGGAAGTTAGAAGCAAAAGGAAAACGAAATAGCAGGACGACAGAACGACATGAACTGGGCAATGGCTGTGGGCATTCAATGGCTCAACAGTTTGCCAGTGTTTCAGTGTTTCAAGGTTTTGAGTGTTTGCTTTGCTATTGAATAGCTTTTGCCAGCGCCTTGTCTATCCAACGATATTCTTGTAGCCTCTCCACCGCTCTTTTTCTCTCTCCTTTTTCCCGTCTTTAGCTCTATGCTGCTGCACAACCTTTTAACAACAATTTTCTTGTCTATTTTCAGGATGATTTGCCGGGACAAGCTCTGCTGGATGTCGTTTTTGCCAGGCTCAATTTAATCGAGACTTCATACTTTGGCATACGCTATATAGACGATGAGAATCAAACGGTAAGAGACGACAGGGTGCAGGATATGGCAACTGACTAGCGTATCCTGCTCCTTTACCGTGGCTGCTTCTTGCTGCAGCTCTGCCAACATATTGGTTTTTGAAATTCATTTTCGTTTTCATTGAAATTCATTGATACGCATTGAGTGAGGGACGTTAAGAAATGAAAACAAAAAGTCGAGCTCCGTCAACTCTTTGAGCTTTTGACACAGCCGGCGAGACGTCAGCGCCAGCAGGGAAAATTTTATAATTTCGCTTTCAAAGCAAGCGGCATTGGGCGCTCGTCGCCTTGGCCTTTCATTGGAATTCACTTTTAAGCCACTTGCCGCACGCACATTAATGTCCTGCGTGTCCTCCGTGTGCCCGCCTTTATGCGAGCTCGCAAAAACGGCCTCATGGTGATAAAGTTGACAGGTGACTCCAACAAGCTGACGCAGATGCTTTCGAGTCGTATACGTATCGCCATGTTTTCGTTTTTTAAATTAATTCTTATATTTCCGGTTTGGCCGTTTTGCAGCACTGGCTGGATCCAGCGTCACGCATCTCACGCCAACTAAAACCCAAGTCGGATCCATATGATTTGTATTTCGGTGTCAAGTTTTATGCCGCCGATCCCTGTAAGCTGCTCGAGGAAATCACGAGGTAAGTCCAAGCGATTCACTTTAAAGTGAAATATATATTTTCAAATGATATCCATTAAATAAATTGCTTGTGTGTCTTTAAACTTTTTTTATTTTTTCATTTATTAAAAACTTTTACAATTAAATAATTCACAATTTATTACCCGAATTCAATTTATTAATTGCCACACACTCACAATTCAATAACGAACAAATTAAACGAGTTGAAAGCCAAAGGACCCTCAACAGAGGGCAGACAACTAATGGATGGTAAAATAATGCTATTAATGCATTTATGTATAGTATGCACATCAAGCAAAATAAATTGAAAAAATCACTTTAGACAAACGTGGTATGCTGTGAGATATCCTGCTTTAACATTTAGCATATCTACTTTAAAGCGTGAATTCTTAAATACATTTTCTGTTTCTAAATTCTCGCATTTAAATTATTTATTAACACATATATTATAAAAAGTTGAAAAAGTTTTATACATTAAAAGCTAAAAACCAAAACTACCTTCAATAATTTCCGTTTTCGGGCAGCTATAGCTATAGCTATAAATTTCAAAACTCGTAACATTATTCCAATACAAAATCTTATATAGATAGGGAGACAAACATAGATAAAGTTTAAAATTGATCTGTCTGTTTTACATTCCGGTAATACTTTTTTACGCATTGGTATAGGGTATACAAATGGCAACCATCACGAAGTTTTGGTGCGGGAAAATGCGAAAATCCAAAAGGATAATTGGGCATTGGTACATTCAGCCGGGGGGGGATTGGCAAGAGCAATAATGTATATATGGCAAATGCCGTGCTTTGGCAATGCAGTTAGCGGCATTTATCAAGCATTTGGTGTGTGCAAATATTTGCGCTTAATACGGCGACACGTAGCCGTCATAATCGTCACCAAGTGGAGGGACGCTTGGACAACCGGCAGACTGGACTAGATGGACTAAAAGAGGGAGGGGGCGGAAACGTTGCAGATGCCAATCCCTGCCAAACATCATCAAAACTGGTGCGCATGGACTGCCAACGGCTGCGCTAATATTGGCGCATATAAATCCACTGAAATGCAGTTAAATGCACTGAAATGAAATGCACTTATAACGCAGCAGCAGTTGGCTATTTCGCTGAATATTATTGAAGTGCAGTGTACTCGGACGCGGGGAACAATAGAGGGGGGAATTCTGTTATTTTAGCTATACAAAGTCTGCGGCACACAATAAACGGCAATTGACTTTAACGTCATTTTGCAAGTGGCACGTTACGCTTCAAGTCCCGCTGACGAGCTTTTGGATAAAGGACAGTTGGAACGCGCTTGTTCACAGTATTGATACACATGATAATATGCAGCAGGGATTGTACAGTTGGACGCTACCAAATGGATTACTCGCTAAGCAAACAATCAACTTCAGATTGCAGTAAATATGTTGTGGAAATATATTGCGACCTCTTCAATATTATTGTCCTTGTTATAGCTTAGAAAAAGGAGTAACAAAGAGGAGTATTAAGGTTGCTTAAAAATATATAAATATTAGCAGATTATTTCTAAGAAAATAAATTTCTTTTAATTTCATACGTTATCTATTAACAAACGGCAAAATTGACAAGATTGTTTTTTATGATGTCTTTAAGCTATTGAAGCATTGTTTATATAGCATTCTTCAGTTGCAGGGTATCTTCTACACAGTTACTCCTTTGTCATTAACTTGTTATTTATTTGTCAGCCAAAGTAAACAGTTTGTTTGGGTGTTGCTTTTGTGTGTGTTTAGGCCAAACATCAAAGTCGTATCCAAATAATTTTATGCGGCGATTTGTTTACCAACTTGTTAACTGCTTCCACAGTGCGCTAATGTTGTTGTTGTTGTACTGTTTATAAAGACAACTAATGAAATTTGTTCACTTTTATTTGTACGACAGATATCAACTTTTCCTACAAGTCAAACAGGATGTGCTGCAGGGACGTTTACCCGTGGCCTTTGAGCTGGCCGCCGAATTGGGCGCCTTCGTGGTGCAATGTAAGTAACACCACAGTCAAATTCCAGGAGTTATCCTAATTAATCTTACATCATTCAGCCGAATCGGGTGACTATGACCAGCGACGCCATTCAAAAGGCTACGTTTCGGAGTTTCGCCTGCTGCCCAATCAGAGCAGCGAGCTGGAAGCTCGCGTCTCGGAGCTGCATCAACAGCTGAAGGGCATGTCGCCATCCAATGCTGAGCTGAACTATTTGGACAAAGTCAAATGGCATGACATGTATGGCGTTGACTTGCATCCCGTGCTGGTAAGACCACATATGAATGATGCTCGCTCTTCTGGATTCCCTTTGCGAGCCACAGCACGGAGCATGGTTCACTGGTTCGGGTGCCCTGCAAGCACCCAGCCATAAAAGGGGTCAGGGCGAATGCAAAGTTTAATTTCATTTCATGGCAAATATTATAAATCATTTGCTCACACACATCTCTGGGGACCAACGCAATGATTACCCCCCCCCCCCCCCCCCCCCCCCCCCCCCCCCCCCGGAGAACCCCCCGGGCCGTTCTCCGCCCCCACCCACCCCACACAACCCCCCCCCCCCCCCCCCCCCCCATGCACCCACACCGCGACGGTAGACACGCCTGGTCTGTCTTCAGTCCAGACTAACCCGATATTCCACCCCGCCCGTTTTTGGTATGTCGTTGCCGCTTTTGTGCTGCGTAAGTTGGCACTTCATTTGCATTTTTTATTGCCCTTTACTTTGATATCAAACCTCAATAAATCACCAGCTGTGTTTGTATTCGAGCCATGCGTATATGTGTGGGGAGGGTTGGGGGTTTGGGGCTGGAAGCAAAGCAGTAAACCCTTGTACTCCACATGCCTGTGGTATGTATGCTCCCGTCTACTTCTGTTTGTTTATAGACACAAATCATTGACAATCGCGGCGCCAGTTGCCAGCGAAAACTGCTCCTCTTTCCCCATTCCCCATTTCCAGCACCCCGCACTGCCATTACAACGTCTTTGTCCTCCATCTGGTTTTTAATTTAATTAACAGCTAAAATCACATTTATTTTCTTTTTGTGTGCTTTTTTCTTTATGTGTAATGCAGGGCGAGTGGGTTAATATGGGTGGCATGGGCCATAAGGCGTCGCACAGCTGCTAATAGGCTAAAACTGGCCAGAACTTCTCTTTCTTGTTAACACATTTTTTGGCAATAGCCAAAAACTTTTAGCTTAAAGAAAGGCTCTCCTTTGTTTCCCAAAATGTCTCTAACTCAAACTTCAGCTGGAACTTAGCTCATTCTCGATTCTGTTTTGTTTTTTCCCGTTTTATTTTTCAGGGCGAAGACAGTGTGGAGTACTTTCTGGGCCTCACGCCTAGCGGGATTGTCGTGCTGCGTAACAAGACGACGGTGGCTCATTACTATTGGCCGCGCATTGCCAAAGTTTATTATAAAGGACGCTATTTTATGCTCAGGATAAGCGATAAAAATGTAAATTTCAACGCGCCAGGCGACGAGGATGCCTATGACGACGACGACGACGACGGCAAATGGGACAAAGGCGACAAAGTATTCGCTCCTAACCATAAATATTTCGTTGTCGAGTGCTTCTTACAATTTGCAGTTCGTTTTCTATTGTGCGCTTCGAGTTTTTAATGCTACTTGAAGAAAGGGTATAGGCAGACACTCTCTTCAATCTACACTTTGTTAAGGTTTCAGCTTTGACTCGAAAGAATAACTTTTCTAAAAGGAATCAATTGAAAAAGTGTAAGAAACAATTTTTATATAGTTGATATTTGGGATATCTATATCTTGGTTTACGATATAATAATAAGTTCTCAAATTATCAAAAACTTACATTTAAAAAGAGCTAGTATAAAATATTTCATTTTTTTTTTTTTTTTTTTTGATATTTAACTGCACAGAAATATTATGATTAGAATCTTGCTATAAGTGTATTCAACGTTCGGTGTGCGAAAAAGTATTTCTTTTTCACAACCATTTTGCAGTGCTGCCAATTTTTTTTTTTTTTTTTGTTGGTTGTGTGACAACTTTTTGGCTGTCAGCGTGCTCAAGTGGGGAAGCTGAAGCACTCGTTAGACAACAAGTAGCTGGTCGATGTTAGCTGGTAGCTGGTAGCAGATAGCTTTTGCTCTCCGCTCCTTGGCAGCTTTTCTAACTTGAACACTTTTTGGTGCCAACGCTTTGATAATCAAAAAACTTTTCTACAGTTGATGCGCACAAAAGCAAAACTTTAGAATTTTCCTTTTTGAATTTTTATAGGTTTTTTTTTTGGCCAAGAATTCACACTCCTTATTGGCAAGGGGGAAGTTTGCCTCGGCAGAGAATTCAGCCTGGCGTTCATTCACTCAATTTGATTTTACTTGGCAACAGAATCTTTTGTCTGCGCCTCCGTCCTTGCCCTTGTCAACGTCTCCGTCTCCGTCTTCGTCATCGTCATCGTTATCGTCATGGTCGTGTCTTGACATAGTGCTCAACACACTTGTGATACTCCTGGTGCCTCCTTTACAGAATGAGCTCAGCACTTATGGCTTCGAAACTCCACGCAAATCGGCGTGCAAACATTTGTGGAGGTGCTGCGTGGAGCATCACGCGTTCTTCAGACAGGTGCGCGTTGCTCCTCTGCCCAATTCCCAGTCACACGCAGCGGATTTGTTTCAGCTGGGCTCACGCTTCAGACACAGGTGAGTACTCCCCCGTCCCCCCAACCAACCAGCTCTAAGAGGTGCTTCAAATGTGCGGCCAAATGTGCCGGAAATGAAGACTCATGAGATAGGGTGATGGCTGTTCCTATGTGTGTGTGTGTGTGTGTGTGTGTTAGTGCTTTGGCATTAAAATAAAGTTATTAAACCCAACCCGTGGCTCATAACCAAGATGCACTGTGTGTGCCATTTTGGCCAATTTATTAGCCAGTTTGGCAATTGGCTGCACTCCAAAAAGTGCAGCCAATTAAAATGTACCCAAGTATTCGAAATCCTTTTGCGAATGTGCAGCTCGTGTGATTAGATCATTAAAGGGCTCAGTACTGAGCTGAATGGTTCGTTCGAATGAGCTAGTTCACAATGTGGAATGAATGTCCAATATATTCAGCTCTATAATGGTCTAGTCTAAGCCTCAGCTTAGTTAGGGATTAGTGTTCATTTGGTTCATGTGCTGCCTAACTCTTGAACAAGTTCAGCTGATAAAGTGGCATCTCGAATAGTTGCAACCACATTGCTGCACATAGATCAAGTTTACACCAACTAGACTGCCCAGCTAATTGGAAGTCCAATAAAAATGTCGGATCTGCAGGCAGTCCGACAAACTCAAGTCGAGCGCAAAACCCACTAATGACTTTTTCTGAAATGCCTCCAGGCTGTGGCCGGAGCTGGAGTCGGAGTGAGAGCCAGAGCCAGAGCCTGAGCCTGAGCTGCCGGCAAATGCAAGGCAATTGTGCATGACGAATGTGGCAGGGACCTAGGCCAGGCGGCCCAACTGACTGCCCTGGCCCTTGTTTGGAGCAGGACCAGGTTCATGTTTATGACAGCCATTTGCGGTGACTGCGGCTGGCCATTTGCTTTGCGAAACTTTCTTGCACTTGGCTGCTACGAACTTGGTCTAAATCGCGTTCACGTGGCTAAGCGTTACTCAGCGAGAAACTATTAGATGGGCATTGTGTTTGGCCAAAAGTTTTTAGGGCGCCGGCGCACTTTACGACCGACGCTCGACAAGTTCAGAACGGGCCTAACCGACGTTTTTAATTTGTGAAACAAATGAAAGTTTTTTACAACCTTTTTATGGTTCACTGTTCATTATTACCAACCATCAGCATCTTGTACTATTTTTATTTTATTTCTTATTTCTGTTGCTTATTTCTGTTAATATTTTTGGACGCCTTCATGCCTACTTTTATGTTGCCCAACAATCGCATGTCTGACCCAACCCAACCAACCCACAACCAAAGTCGAACGGACAAGCAAATGGAGAAGGATGCACTTGCCGCCGGACGTGCGCCGCCCGCCTTTACGCGCGTACCCTCCAAGCGCCAGCCCCGACGCGTGATTGATGACTTTTTTAACAGCAACGGCGGTGGTGGAGGGGGAGGGGGAGGTGGAGGCGGCAGCGGCAGCGTTGCTGGCATCCTTATTGGCAACCGTCCCCTCCCACAGCCACTGCCGCTGCAGAGTTTGGCCAGCAGCAACGCCAACGCAAACGCCAACACCAATGCCAAGTGAGTACTCTAAATATCCATCATTTGTTTTCATTTCATGCACAAAAGTTTTGATTTACCTACCTACCGTCATTCTATATGTGTGTACACACATACATAGTACAAATTTCAATACACTTCCTTTGGCGCAGTTGTCTTTATTTTTTTGGCAAATTTTTTTCGGTCATAATTTTGTAGACCCGCGCCGGGCGGAAGTGCTCTCATGTTGCTCATTGCAGCATTTTCCTTTGATCTGTTTTTAATTTTCAACATGCGAGTTTTTATTTATTTTATTTTTGTGGGTTTCTCCATTTTGCCGACTGTCTGCAGCAATAGCAGCGGACAGCTCCAAAATACAGCACGGCTCCCTAGGGGGAGAATTCATATGCAGTTTTCCATTTTGGCATAGTGAAACTGTGGCCATCTCCCTTCTTATCTATCTCTTTCGTTCTATTGTATCACTTCAATTTGAAACAGAAAAGAAAAACAATGCACAAAACACTTCATCATGCCCCATGTGTGCGCGTGTGTGTGTGTGGGTGTGTGTGTGTCGTGTAAGAGTTGTGTTTGACAGGCCGTCGCCTTCGCAGTGTTTTAGTGTATGTTAACGTTATTGTTGTTGCTGCGATGTCCTTATCCAAGAGCTCCTGTGGCATGTGCTTTTGTGCTGCCCTTTTTCGATTTCGTGCTCAAAATCCATTTAGTTCCCATTTGAAGGCAGTTACATTGTCTAGACGCAACATTTATTAAATGTTTTATGGCTCTGCACATCAAATTATATATGGACAAATAAAAATCGGCCATTAGAAAAGCGTTGGCGTTAGCGCAAGCGGAAATGTTGCCAGGATGTTGTACCAAGCAGTGAAAGTTTAATGGAAGTTGAGTCATACGTCGACAACCTGAAGATTAATGAGGAGCAGACAGTAGGTTTTTCAGCAAAAGTCAACTATTTGGGCTACAAAATTGAAGAATGATATTGAGGTCAAAAACTGTGAATAGTCTTAGGCTCCCCATAATAATTGTTTTTGAATAATCTAGCAATAAAAAGTTGAAAAGTTATTGATGAAAAGTTAAAGAGAGAGAGAGGGTGAGAGAGTGAGAGAGAGAGAGAGAGAGAGAGAGAGAGAGAGAAGGAGATGATTTTGAATGCTTTGTACAATTTTAATAACTTTTTTAAAAATATTTAAATAAGACACCAAACTGTTTTTATGTTAAGTAAATATAATTTTTTGAAAATGTGCAATTCGAGTTTAAAAAATAATTTTAAAGATAAACTGGGCTTAGAAACTATCCATTAGCAGTTGCAGTATTATACGATCAGTTGCTTTAAAATCTCACCATTATCTTGAGCGGTGGCAATGCCGCATTGACCTCATCAATGTTGTTGGCGCAGAAGACACCATCTATGCATAAATTATTCAAGACGATAATGGAGCCCAAGGACTGTGCACAGCAATGTAATCGCTGACGCAACATTTCCTAGGAACACAAGACAGAGCAGATCACAAGCGCTGGAAAGAGCAAATAGCTCACGTCGTTTGTCATTTGCAAACAAAGAAGCCAAACGTCAGGCGGGCGCAGTGGCAGCCAGGATAGGCCAATCAAGTTGCCGACACCAATGGCAAGGGGGACATAAATCACAAAGCGCGACCGGAGCGATGGCACGTCCGGGGAGTCCACTACCAAGTGCATGTCCATGTACATGTCTGATGCGATGGGGAGCTCGAAATGATTGCCCGCTGGTTGCCAGTCCGGCAATTACTCAATTTTACACACGCGCATTATTTGTCTGTGTCGATCTGGATGGCTTGCGGGTCGGTTGGCCGCAGGCGAACCTTCTGGTCTGTCCCGATCCTCAGGCAGAGACCGTTCAAGCGACAGCCTAAATGCTGCGATGCTGCAGACTTTAATCAACGTTTATGTTAAACAATTTAAATTTATGGCAAAATAATGCGAGAGCGTTGCAATTGCTGACTGATCTCACCCCCCCTGCCTCTGTATCTTCTCTTCTCATCTTTTCTCTTCTCTTGTGCTTTTGGTGCATTTGTAGCAACTACGACAGTCCCTACCGCTCCACGTACAGCATACCCACCAGCCTGGGCGTGCGTCCCAGCCATCAGCAGTCCCCGCAGCAGAACAACAACTCCAGCAGTTACAACAAAAATGGCAACAATTTGCAGACACCTGATTCGCCGCGCAGCACGCGCAGCGCACCCTGGCCAAGATCCCAGCAGCGTTCGCTTTTTGGCCACAATCCGTCGAGTCCGCGCTCGGTGCGTTCGGTTAGCACCACGGGCGGCGGGCTGCATCATCACCATAGCCACAGCCATGGGCACGGCACAAGTCATCATCATCATAATCATCATCAGCAGTCGTCATCGTCGTCGCATCATCAGCAGCGGCAGCAGCGCTCCAGCTCCTCATCCGCCTCGCATCAGCAGCAGCGCTATCGCTCCAGCTCTGTAGAGAGTCATTCATCAAACGATTCGCGCTCCACGCGCCGGTAAGTGCAGATTTCATCCCAGTCCACTGTCGAGACTCAATCCTCGACTCTCTCTCTTTCTCTTTCTCTCTTCTAGACACAAGCAACGCCATCGCCGCACCTCGGACAATGAAAGCGAATTGTCGCGTGGCTCGGGTCGCTCCGGCCGGTCGCATCATCGGAAGCACCGACGCTCGCATCGGCATCGACGCGACTCGGCTGGCGGGTCGGATCACGACAGCACAAGGGGGCGCAGCTACTCGGGTCATCGCAGCTCCTCAATGCGCAGCGGCAGCGCCGAGCTGATTGATTCCACCACGCAGTGGCGCGAGGTGCAGCGGCGTCAGGCCGAGGCCAGCCTGGGACAGAGCTCCGTGCAGCAGGCGTCCGTATCCAAGAGCAGCATGGTGGCGCGCAGTCTGCACAGCAACGATAGCCACTCGGACACGCATTCGCACCACAAGTCGCGACGGCATCGCAAGAACAAGTGAGTCTGAGAACTGGGCGGATGAACTGGGTATGTCACTTATCTAATCTACACACACTAAAATCACAGGTCTCCCTCGGAGTCGCGCAGTCGCATGTGGAACAGCGAGCTGGCGAAGCATTTGCAGTTCGATCTGGTGGATACCGCGGGCATGTCGGAGCAGCAGTTGCGCGAGATACCCTACACCGTGGTGGAAACCACCTCGAAGCGTTCCAACTCCAATCTCAAGATACACAAGAGCAACAGCAAGAGCAGCGTGGGCGCCAAGAGCACCGGCTCGGGGAACACAATCACCAATGGTAGCGGCTCGGCAAGCGCCGGGCAGGCCAAGAATCGTGTGGACCGCATTAGAGGGTGAGTTGAGTGACGGGTTTCTCGGACTGCTTCAGGCAGTTTCTCATAATGCCGATTTGTAGACTCTACTACCAAAGCTCTCATCCGCATGATAGCAATGTCGGCGGCGTGGGCAGTGCACCCAAGAACGGCTCCATACGCTCGGCCAGCACGATTTCGTCGCGTGAATGCGAGCGCAACAATGGACATGGTCTGGTGCGGTAAGTGGGTGGTAGCTAACTTTATGCAGGATGTTCTATATCTGCTATATTCAATCTTGTTTAGCATGATGTCCAGCATGAGCATGGGCGACTTCATTTCACCCACGGGCTCCAATCTGAGCCCATTGGAGAACTCGGCGTTACGCGTTTCACATGAGCATACGGACTCGGGTCTAGGTGCTGATCAGGACTATGCCTACTCCTCGGAAAGGTAATTATCTTGGCACTAAGTAAACACACTTTCTACAAATCTCTCTCTCTCTTTTTTGCTCTCTCGTCTTCAATAGATCCAGCGACAGCACACGCTATGGCACCAATAAATCGTCTGGCGCCTCGAGTGGCAGCCATCGCAAGTCGGTTGGCAGCGCCAACGGTGGTGGTGGCAACAACGGTGGCTACAACAGCCTCATGCAACAGACTGTGAGTAATCAGCAGCAGCAGCAACGCTCCCTATTTGCACAGCAACGCCAACAGAAGCCCAATTACAAATACGCTTCCTCCTCGACCACTAACCCGAATCACAATCCAAATCAAAATCTGGCGCCGGTGCACAGCGCATCCGGCTCAGCTACTAACTCAACGCCGCCGCCGCCGCCGCCGCCAACATCAGCAGGCGGCAGCGGTCACGGCAGCAGCAGCAGCAACGTCGGCGCCGGCAATCGCCTGCTCAGCTACACGACCTTTGAGAACAATCAGTACAAGTTCAGTCTGAACAATGCGCTGGGTAAAGGCACGGTTGGTGCCGGCGGCGGCGTTGCGAGCAGCAGCAACAGCAATCTCACGGGTAACTTGGTAACATCTAGTGGTGGTAGTGGTGGTGCTGGTGCTTTCAGCAGGCAGCGGAGCTTTGTGGAGTGGCCAAACAATCCGGCTGCCCCATACTACTATCAGGGGCCATCCTCGAGTGCGGCGCAGGTCAAGCGGCGCGATGCCAAATCGGATATTGGCGTGCCCACACGCCGTTTGTCCGGTCAGAGTCTGACCAAGACGCAGCTGCTCACCGGTGGTGCAGTGGGCGGCAGCTCTCAGCTGGCCAATGCCAGCTGCTATCCGATGCACTACGCCAGCAGCAGTGGGTCCAATGCCGGCTACAGCCGTGCGCTGGGCCAGCGCGGAGCTGGCGCCTTGCACGTCGGCGGCTTTGGCCTGCAGCCGGCGAAATCAGATCTGTTCTTGTCCTACATACATGGCGGTGAATACGAGCGTCCCTACATCTACAACTACAAGATGCCACAGATGCCGCCTGGCGTTGCCAACAACACCTCTGGGTCCGGCTCCGGCTCTGGCTCTGGCGCTGGCTCGCCCAAGCAGCTAGCCAGCGCCTATCACATTTCGGGCGCACAGACAGCGGATCCGCCGCCACCACCGCCGCCGCTGTACGGCGGCACGGCGCCCGCCAACGATGTCATGTACTATCAGTTTGACAAAGGCGCCGCCGTGATGCCCGCACAGCAGCCGCCCATTGTACAGCAGCCCAAAGCGGCTGCAGCGGGCCCGGGCGCGGGCACGGGCGCCGGCGTTGCCAGTGGGCCATTAGTGTATCTGCAGCATGGACAGAATGTCGCGCCATCGAATGTCACCTCAGCGCAGCAAACTGTGAGTAAGCCTTAGATCTGTGCCCCTCGACCTGTCGCATGTCTCGTTGTTATTGTTCTCGTCGATGTTAATCTGTTCTCTGTCTTGCCGCATCCTTGTTTGTGTTGCATGTGCCTCACCCTCTGTCTGTGTACTTAGCTGCTTAAGTTAAAGTTTTATTTTGTTTTCTTGATTTTCAGCTGCCGCATTTTAATTGAATTCGTATTTCACTCGCACTATCTTAAGTACTTTGTTTTTTTTTATATACTCGCAACTGCAACTGGCCGATGTACAGTTGCAAAATACAGTTACCATATACACTCATAACGTATACTTAAAACTTAGCTTTGTGCTTATATAAATGAGTACACTTATAAATACATATATAGCTGCATATATATTTACTATATTTTCGGTTCTTACTCTCTTTTATATATATTCGTCTAATAAGCAACTGAAGCTTTTATGTTGATTATTTTGTAAGACCTCATTGTAAACAGTGTGCTGCACTCTGGCCAAAAGGACTTCTATTCTGGCTTTAGTAACATGCACACTTATCTTTGCATGCACACACTCATGTCTGCATGTATGTATCTCTGTGTGTGAGTGCTCCTGTGTGAGTGCCTGTTTCTGTGAGCTATCAAAAGCGACGCGCTGTCTGCAAATAAACTTGCTGCTATCTGCGTTTTGTGTCTGCCGCATAGACTGAAATTTAATTAACTTAAATAGACTGCGCGAAAAGAGGCGTAGGACAAAGCGCAAAATACACACACATATATTCGAGGCACGTATCTTAAAGATACATTTGATTGCAACGTAATGTATTTTAAGATAATCATATATGCCATTATATATGTAGAGTACCACGGAGTGTACTATGATTTATGCATTTGCGGTGGTAATTAAAAATATATTCACGACACTGAGACAGTTTTATTAAGTATAATCAGTCAGTTATTTTAATAATCAAACTGTTTTTATATGAGAATTTCACTGGCATTGCTATTAAATTGCTGGCAATTTTACGATATTCATATTAATTTCTATATTATGATTTATGTTAAATCTGGTTAAGTTATTTTTACTCAAAAATATGCCAGCATGGGATCTAACACATGTACCCAAAAATTCTTTAGCTCAATTTCACGCATCACTAATTAACAACAAAAATATGCCAACTAATTTTTGTCTAGCAAACAAACAAATTGCTTGAAAAGAAAAATATATTTAAGGCCAAGAGAAGACGCAGGCCAGGACATGGCGAAGGGCTAGAGGGCAATAAAACAGCATAAATAATAAGCAACTATTTGCGCTACATTATCCAAGTTTATGTAACAGCAAATGCGAGAAACGAGGCGGGGCTGGGTCGGTACAGTGGGTTGCCGAAGCAAATAATTTCAAGTCAAGTTGATATCACAAATTTCGCAGCTACCACAGCAAAAATACTTACAATTCTTAAATAAATATTGTGCGAGCGCAGCTCGACTTGCTTACATACGAACATGCCACATGTGTGTACGTGTGTGTGTGTGTGTGTACTTATGTGTGTCGCAAATGGGCTTCAGAGCAAAGCAGCCACTACATAGAAACATTCTTGAAATGTTTGGCATAATTTTGCTATAAAATAAATTTTGCAAAATTGTTTTTCCCTAAGCTGGAGGCAGCTTAGTAAAGCGAAGACAGCGTTTGGCAACAGCAGCAACAACAACAGCAACAACAACAACAACAACAGCAGCAGCATCAGCCAAAGGACATCAAATAAAACAAGCAAATCAAAAATTATGACAGCACAGCAAGGAGCAAGTCAGGAACTCGTATAGCCACTGGCTGAGAAAAGAAGATAGCGATAAGGACAGAGCAAAAAGATACTGAGAACTCTCTCAGTTGGGCCCAAATGGCAAACGGCAAGCGGTAAGGGCAGGGCAGGCGGGTATGTGGCATGTCGTTGCCAAAGCAGTTAAGTCAATAAATTTACTGATTTAATGTGCCAAAAGTTTCGATTGTTGTTGCTGTTGCTGTTGCTATCTCCTGGCCAATACGCACTTCACGCTGCCCCCTGAAGAGTTGTGTAAGCCCCGTGCAGTGGCTATTGCTATTGTTGGTATTGTTTTCTATTGCTGTTTTTGTTGTCGCCCCCAGGCGACATACACTAACAAATGTTAGATTAACACAATTGGTAAACAATAAAAGCGACAACTTATGGCCGGCCTTATTGAGCTTTACGCCATATTTCGTAAATGACCTTTCAACGATAAAGAGACAACTATATCAAAAAGCTTGAGCTGTAGCTAAATACAATTGGAAATTAAATTAAATGAATGTAAATCAACATGTCGTAATTAATAATTAGAGACACAATATTTAAAGCACTTAAAATGCTTAGTATTTAATAAATTTTTAAATTCAATAAAAATATAAATGTTCTTAATAACAAACAATTTAAATTATTTTACAAAATTATTTTTCATCACTTTGCAATTAAATTGCCTACATTTTTGAGAAGCCAAACATTAAAAAATTTATTAAATGTGTTTTTAATTACACACATGCCGTGAATCTTTAGTAATATTGCTTTTACTGAAAAAGTTGTATGAATCCAAAAAGCGGACAGAGCAAAACAATTTATTCATATTTCTGTCTGATGCCGGCTAACTTTATGCCAGACACAAAAAAATGTGAAAGCATTAGAACTTCATCAATATAAACTGCACAAAGCATAACAATAAAAACAAATAAAAAAAAAATAATATTTTTCAATGGCAATTGATTTATGAGCAGAAAACAATTTACGACTCAAATAGTGCGGAAAATGTTGTAAAAAGTTTGTTGAACAATTATGTTTTTTCTATATGTGCCGGACACCGGATGATTTAATTATTTAGTATTCAAACAATTGATGGCTGCTATATGTTTTTTATATTTTTTGTATAGTTTTTTTATGTAGCGCTTAGTTGGTCCTTTGTCTTTAGCGGTGGACATCTGTCTATATTAATATTTATGTGAATTTTTATATGTAACAAAAACATTTTCAATGTTTTTTTATGGGGTGCATGACAATGTATAAAATAAATAGAAAAAAGTTACAAGCACATGAGAGCGTAGTTAGTAATTATCTACTCGAGAATGTTGACACGCCCGTTTAAAAATTGGCCCTGACAGTTGCCAGACGGTTTGATGGCAGCCGCTGACATTGAGAGAGTCCTTTTTAGCTGGTGCTGCTAATTGCGGGGGGCGTTTTATAGCCGCCAACGTTTTGTCAGGCAATTTGATGCATTTGCGTTTTGGCCAAAGAGCCAAGGGGTGTGTGCGCTAAGAGACTATGCCTAATTAATACACACATAGAGTCGCACATACACACACACACTGACAGAAGCGCACCCATAAAAGTGGAAGAAAATTAATTAAATTTCCACAGGCAACAAGAAGTAAGGAATGTCTGCTTGTTCCTCAATCCCAAAATCCTGTTGATTTAAGCAATCTCGTACGTGTTTCCATTAGGCTACAATTCAAGCTTGATTATTGATGGAGTGGTTGCGGATAAGCTCTCTCTTGAGGCAACAAATACAATTTTCAAGTTGAATGCAATTTTAATTAATAGCAAATCAAACAAACTTTAAGCAAATTCACAAAATAAACGAAGTTGGCTGCATAAAGCATACGCCGGCTGCACACACAAAGTCCAGTGGAGCAAGCGTTTGTATCTATAAGATAAAGAGACATAACTAAAGATCCTTTTGCGTGTACACCTTTATGTTTTCATTCACAAATGAGTTTGTGTATGTGTATCTATCCAACTAACAAAGTAAAGGACTAAAATCTTTGCAAACTTGCACAGTCCTGTGCATACATGTGTGTGCGTTTGTGTGTGTGTGTTTGTGTGTGGATTCAATCACAATAACAGCAAATGTGCTACAACAACATGTCTTTGGTTAAATTGATTGAGCTTTTAAGTGTATTGAAATTGAGACATATACGTACCAAAAGAACAGAGCTGAGGTGCTGCTAAATATATTTCATTTACGAAATTAACTGAATTGAATTATGTTTATGGCCATTCAAAGTTACTTTAATTTGCCAGGAAGCAGAAAGCACATATTAAATGAGCTGTATTTTAAATAGATCTGATTGATATATAATTTCATAATTTGAATATCCTGAACCCAAGTAACAGGAAGAAGGAACCATCTGCGCTGCATAAAGTAAATTTATTCTTTAACAGGATCAATAGCCGAATCGATTTAGTCGTGTCCGTCTGTCTGCCCGTTTGATTTTCAATATCGATTGCACTACATACACACATATGTGGGTATCAAATCGGGTGCTCCCGACTTGAGCAACCGTTCTTAAATACTTTTTGTTAATTTTAATCAATTATAAAATAAATGTAAACAAATCTAGTTGAAATTGGCGGTAGTTTAAATTATCTCATACAACAACAAAACAACAACAACAACAGTAACAACCATCGCTCAGTACCATTGCAATCCAATCAATCGTGCACCACAGAGCAAACGTCCTGCGGCATGAGAAGGACATGCCATTCAACTCCTACCTTGTGATAGCTGCTGCCTGATTTTAGTCAGGTGTTTAGCCGGCGGTCACTTTATGAACGCAATTAGGCGAGCTTTTGTTAAAACCCATCCACGGGCATTGGCTTGTGCCATTTCTGTTGTTCATATTGTTGTTGCGGTTGCGGTTGCTCCCATTGTTGTTGCTGCTGTGAGTATTGTACGCCGTATTTACGTATATGTGTGTAATTAAAATTCCTTTGCCTGCGGACCTAATAAAATATTTATGTGCATACATCGACAGCTTTGTAACTGATTTTTTTAACTGAATTTCAATTATACTGAAGTACATATTTAACCAATTTTTTAGAGTATAAAATCTGTAATTAATTGCATGGCGCATGTTTGCCTGCATACCATTATAAACATTTATTGTTTGTTGACGATGTTTTTATTGAATTAGCAGCAGTAATATTTGATAAAGTCTGTGGCTTAACAATATTTATGTAAGTGCATGACGAATTGTGCCTGTTCTAGTATATAACTGTATATAGACCCGACGCCCTGCAAGAGAGCTTAACCTTGTTTGTGTTTTCAATACCCCCACTCTAAAAACAAAAAAAAAAACCGTCCGCAACCCAAAAATATTCCATGACAATGCGCAGGCAATGCACTCATCGCACTCCTGCAGTGAGGAGGATGAGGTGATGGCCGTTTTGGAGGCTCTCCAACCGGAAGCGACTACAACTAATGACGAAGCCGAAGACACCGATGATGTTTCCGACGATGAGGCGGCTGAAGCTGAGGATATGTTTGATGCTGACGTCCCTTTGATGTCGCCCACAGGCAGCCACAATAGTGGCTGCAACATCAACAGCAGTAGCAACAGCATCAGCAACAACAACAACAACAACAATGGCAATCGAAATGCAATAACTGCAAAAGCAGGCGCAGCCATTTCCGCTTTGGCCAATATTAATCTAGATAATTGCAATGCGAATGTCTACAACAGTGGTCAGCAGTGTGCCAACGACACCAATGCACAACAGCAACATCAACAAGAATTGCCAATTACCACAGCCAATCAAACGTTAAACTGTCCCACATTGAATGCAAATAGCAATAGCCATAGTAGCCAAACCAACTCCAATACGAATGTGAATCCGAATCCGAATTTGAATGCGCCACCCAGTGACTACCCAACATCCCCCACCACCCAACAGCAACAACAATCCACTGCAGCAGCTGCAACAGTTGCTGCCGCAACGAATTCACTAGGAACCAATTCCAATACGCACTCGAATTTACAACAAAATCAAAACATTTCCTCCAGTTTAGAGATAATCCTATCGCCAATTATACAAAGTAGTCGCCGGTAAGTTTATTTCTTAGTTTTTCCTTTACTTTTTTCGTTTTGTTTCCTTCTTTATTGTCGTGTTTTGTCTGCAATTTTTTGTATTTTGTTTTTGACAGCGTCGGCTGTTTAAATGTTTTTTTTTTTGTGTTATTTTAGTTCTGTAGCTAACAAGCAGATACTTTTACATTGTTAACGTCTAGTCTTAAGTACGTACGCCCTTTGACCAACCCGCATGCCACAGGTAACCTCAACTTTGCAGCGTTTAAAGTGGAATGTAGATTGCATTTTTCCATTGCAGTTGGGGCAACTTAATCCCTGAGAATGTGTATTCAATTCCCAATTGAGCTTGTGTTTAAATTGTTACGCTAACAAGCAATAATCAAATCCAATATAAATATAATTTGACATTTAGTTTAAACTTTTAATATTTAAGTATATTTCCTGTTAAAGTAGAATATATCTTTAAAAAAATTGATAGAACCAATTTATTTTTCTATTTTTAAAGTAGTTTCAAAAGATCGGGTTAATTACATATTATAATAAGGCAGGTGCTTAATATATATTTTACATATTTTTATGCGTAAATTTTATGTAATATTAAAATGGAATATCTCAAATATTTCGAAATGATAGAATGAGCACAGCAATTAACAATTAAAAGGAACAAGAATTCATTGTCAAAGTTAAATTACTTAACAAACATTAACTTTGATAAGTACAGAAACGCACATATAAAATTGTATGCTTATTTTTACAATACTGTTTAAAAAGGTGCACAAGTGCTTATTTTTTCAGCTGCTTCAATTCAAAATCACTTATACTCATCCTTGGCTCAAAATTTCTTAATCAAATTGCTCTACAAGCCACACACACATAACGATACGCCTTAAAGAGAGCCAAAACCCAACCAAATAAAACAGAATAAAAACATTATAAATTATGTATTAATGTGCCTGTTAGGCCTATGCGTGGCTCAACGCACAATGGGTGTGGCTGGAGCTCCCTCGACGGCGGCTTTCGTTTTGGCCTTTAGCTTCCCAGTGGGGTGTCTTAGGCATTGCCAAAGCCAAAGCACTTTGCCAGCTGCCAATTTTCAATTGCCTGCAAGGAAACTGGGAAACAATGTAAAGCGACAATAACAACAAGAACAACGACAACGACTATGACGGGGAAATGAAGGAAAATGGAAAAGACTCCTCCGCGTTACATTCGTTTTCATTTCAATTTCACTTGGCGCTTGCTTTTTGGATTTACATTTGATTTGACTGCCTCTCGCCGTTTGTTTCTGCCTTTGGTTTCTATTCGTATTTCAGTTTCCGTTTGTTTATTTTTTTGCTCCATCTACGTTTTTACGCTCGGCATGGCAAAAGACACACAAATATTTATGCGACGAGAAGACAATGCGAATGCCACGACGAAATTCGACAGCCCATTTACAAATGAATAGGTTAATGTCAGCGGGGAGGGAATGGCCGCGGACAAGATCGTAGGCGTGGCTGTTGCCTTGTTTATGAGCCAAAGTTTAGGGAGCGCAAAAATTGACTTTAAACATGTCAATTTAAATTTGTTTCCGCCATAAACAGGAACGGGACTTGGGGTATCCAAAAGGAAAATTTCCCCAGCTCCTAGCTGGCCCATTCAATTGTTTGCCTTACTCTGTTTTCGCCTCATTAGCGCGGCTCGAAAGGTCTAGCTATCCATTTGGCCATACATTTACATTTGTTTTAAGTTCCGTCACAAATATAACTCATACGCCGCGTTGCACGCAGCCATTGAAGCAACAAAATGACAATTTCACAACAAATTAACTGCGCAGCCAGGCAGGCAAACATTCATTTCAGACATACTATATGAAGATATGATATCACACTCAAGGGCACACACGCACACCAGTTGGAGACAGAACGACAAAAAAAAAATTACAATGAAAGCTAAGCAAATGACCTTCAAACTCGATAAGCGAAAACAAAACAAGCGAAAGTGCTAAAAATATACATAACTTTCACCAAACATCCACACACACAAGCACAGGGAAAAACAAAAAAAAATATTAATAACCAACACAAACACATAGCTGAAAATATGATGGCCCTGGCAAAAGCAGAAAAGCAAAAACATTAAAATTTACGAGGGTAGCCAAGTGCCGGGCAAATGATACTTCCTAGCCTATGTCCTTGCCTTGTCTATGTATTGTGGTGTGCCCAGACCTTAGCCAAACATAAATACAAATTTCAACACAACAATACGAACATAGTCGATGAAAGGAAAAAAGGCCCAGAGTACTACAACAATTTTATATCACACAAATATTTTGCGCGGCCAAATAAACAAAAGACACAAACAAAAAATAAACGCAACAAAAAGATTCATAAAATACTAGGAATATACAGAATTTTATACACCCTACGTTGGCTTATAATTAGTTTAAATTCAGATAACATTTGTAAATATTGCATAATTACTTTTGAATCTAAATGCAAACAAATTTAAATTCAAAAGAAAACAGGCAACTTGGAAATTTAAACAATAACTTTTTACTTAAAAAAAAAATTAATAATAATAATAATAAAAAAAAAATAATACAAATAGTAATATATTTTATTCCATTACATTTAAGAAAGTTTACTTATTTATTCAATTTCTTTTAAAAAAATTTTTTTATCCACTTATTAAAAAATGTTTAGTTGAATCTCGCATTAGCAATCAGTTACATGCTGATTGAAAAACACTACATACACAAGGTTACAAAAAAATTATTACATTCATATATCCCTTAACTAGATGGCTTGTGTGTGCGTGTGTATAGTACTCTAACAAAGTACTGCCCCTTGGCAAGCGAAAGTAACGCAAAAATAGCACAGCAAAACTTTACGCAGTTTTTGTGGAAGGAAAAAAAAACAATCATAAAGAGGGATGGGAGCCACAAAAAGTGCTGAAAATGTTGAAACTGCCGCAGTGGCATTCGTAAATTTGAGCTACACATTTTTTGGTAGGCGGAGAGATAAGCTTATGAATGTTTATATAAAAAGTCGACAACGCCGGCTACAAAATTATGTGTTGGTCATATTTTTTTGTTTGTTTGTTACTTTTTTGTTTTTCTTTCTAGGTTTATGATTAAATTAAGTAATTATTTGTGTTGTTGTGGCGCCCGAAAAGCAACAATAATATATATATAACAAAAAGAAAAAAAACCACTACAAAAAATGATGATATAAATTTTGCATACTTTGTCGACAAGCGTTTATATAATATAAAAGCTGTCTGGCCATAAAGTTTGTAATATTTGAAGAGCTTTTATGGTCGCTTTATGTACATAAACGCATACGCATAGTAGTTTGGAAAACATGAACTAACAAGCCACGCACACACATACACTCACATACTCACGCACTTAACAACTAAGATTAGCCACACAGAATTGCTTAGACCCATATGCAAAAGCAAACAAAACTTTTTCTAATAAGCAAATATTTACCATTTCTATTTTTCATGCCGCACCAACTACAACAAAAATCACTACAACAACCACAACGCAGAGCGCAATTGTAAGCGAAATGAGCACAGAATTGTGAGAATTAGCTAAATTTAATTTGCAATAGCCAACGCCCGCCCATAACGACTGTGTCCAGGCTCATCAGCAGCAACAGCAACAGCAACATCCACAGCACGTTGCATTAGCAGCTGCCACAGTTTGCGCCTCAGCTCCGCCGCCAACAGCATTCTGCAAACTTTGGCTGCAGCAGCAACAGCAACAACAGCAGCAGCAGCAACAGCAACTCTTCGAGCAGCAACAAGCTTGGCTATAAGCGACAACAACAGCAATAAAAGCAGCAGCAACAACACGTGTAAGTGCAAAGTTAAATGAAACTACATGTGGGCGCTCGCACAAAAGTATGCTAGGAAAAAAATAAACAAAAGCAGTTACCAAGTAGTAACTGCAGCAGAAGCAGCAACCAGCAGCAACCAACATCAACAGCAATAAACAACATTTAAAAGCCGTTGGGCCAAAAGTTGTGGAAAACTTTCGACTCGAAAACAGCGTTGCGGGCTTTGTCGTTGCAAATTAAATGTACATTTTTGCCAACATGTAAATAGATAATGTCTGTAACGCATCTTAAATATGTATGTATTTTGTGTATGGTATGACTGTGTGTGTGAAAAGCAAAAGATCAAATTGTGCTTAAAACTAATTAGCTAAGCAAAACACTTTAAAATATGCATGCAAAAATAAAACCAAAATACAAAATACGAACAATTCTGAAATAGCTTAAGACGCGCAGCAAATAATCAAAAAGCCAAAAAAGCAAATGTAACTCACAGATAAGAAGGCACACAAAGAACAGCAGCAAAAAATACAACAACAAATAAAATAGCAACAACATAAAAGCAAAAATAAATTGTGCGTAAATGATAAGCGGCGCGCATTTCAGCGGCATAAAATTTATTAAAATATGCGTGCGGCACAGACAGCAAAAAGGAAGACGCCCACAAGCAGGCAGCACAAAAAATATGTATGCTCACGAGTATGTCTATGTATTTTTATATATGTTGAGGCTAAGCCACGCGCAAACACACATACACAAACTTACGCTTCCTGGCCAAGGAAATCGTTAGCGATAAATATAAAATTTTATTGTTATGCGTGTGTTGCTTTCGCATATGAACATATTCATGTTCTGTGTGTGTGTGTATGTGTATGTGTGTGTATATGTGGGTATGTGTGGCCTGCAAGTAAATTAAATATGCTTCTTTATTAACTACTAAGAACCAATTTGATACGCATACAAATAATGCCGCACAAGTAGCATGAAAATTATGTAAAATTAAATTTTCTTTCAATGGTAAATTTAACAGCAGCGAAAGCAAAAAAGCAAAGCCAAATAACTTTATTAAGTAGCCCATAAATGTAATTTTAATAAAATTATATTACAAATATGTATCTATCCTTAAGTATATGTGCATATTTGTATGTATGTTATACATTATGAAACTAGCTATAATAAAAATAAACAACTTACTTATGCCAGCAACGTCCAGGTATTTCAATAATATTTATGTAAGCGCAACCCGAAAAGAACAAACACAGAAACACGCAACAGCTAAATACACAAACACGCAGTCACCCAAACACATACAAAATACAAATTTTGAACATATTTTAAGCCCAATTTAGTTTATTTATTTGCAACTAATTTAAACGCAAATATCTTTTGTTTCTACTTTGGTGGGATAGCGTGTGTTTGTGGGCGTGTGCGTTGTTTGTATTATGTAAATATAAATCTGTTTTAGCCATTTCCATTATTATCTTTAGTAGAAAGTTTATAATATAAATTAAAAAAAAAACACTGCCACTATGGAAAAAATGATAGTAACATGAGATAAACTTTTGTATCGTCTAATTAGAGCTACTTATTGAAACAAAAAAAAAGTAAGTCATATAAACACTAAATGAAATAAAAATATTATACCATTTGTAAGTTGAGCGATTTTTTAGAACTTAAACATAACTAAATGGAAAAAACTTAAGTATCAAGATAAAACGATTAAAATATATGTGTTTCTGTGTCTAACAAGATTTTACAATGAGTGTGTCACTTTTATATATCTAATATATACGATATACAATATACAAAATAACTGCAAATAAAAGCATTTTATACAACAGTAAACCATTTAACCTTGTTATTATTGCCACTGCCACTGCACAAAAATGTTTGGGACATGCTGACCCCAGGGTAGAAGAGCATTGAAGATTGTAAAGCATAACAAAGCCAAGGCTGATAAGCAAGTGGACAAGACAAAGGGGACAATAAACGTGAATACAGTAGACAAAAGCGACGGACAACAAGCAAAAGTTTCAACTCGAGCATGAACAAGGGCCAGGCCAACTCAGAATTCAAAATTAGCTAACTTAGACGACAAAATGAAATCGTCCCTTGAGTTATCAATAAGTGCACATAAGTAAAGACAAGTGTCACAGTGATAACAATACTTTTAACTGCCCAGATAAGCAGCGCAACAAAAGAAAGCTGTAACATAATTGAAGGTTACAAGTTTATTCGTAGAGCATCCCAAGTGTGTATAAGAAGATCCTTGTAAATTGTATCTCACTAAAAATATGTATGAGCGCAAAGCAAATAAAACTGTTCTGTTTTGTTATTAGTGTCGGTGCCTAAATTCTCCATATAAGAAATTCTCCATTTTCGAATATATACCATAGTGTTCTCATATATGGATAGGTCTCAACTTTCCCCACTCGTAACTGTGCCAAAACCCAACCGATTTTCCTAAAAATCTACATTTCAGTTTAAAAATAAAATTTTTAGTCCAAATTCATGTAAAAAATTTTCGAATATATACCCTGGTGTTCCCATATAAGGATAGGTCTCACCTTTCCCCAGTCGTAACTTTGCCAAAATTCAACCGGCTTACATTTGTTTGTTTGTCGCCGAAATGTTGTGCCGATATTTAAAGGCGGTGGCCAGTTATCTACCCTCTAAATTTGGTAACTCTAGCTTAAAACTGTGGGAGATACAGGCATTTGCGGCGGGGCGGGGGCGCTGGGGGGCGTTCTAGTGGGCGTAGCCGGGTTATCAAGGTCT
>SCDY01000943.1:40821-75475 GCA_004143825.1 Drosophila micromelanica | reverse complement strand
TTTACATGTCAAAATTTTTGTCGATTTTGGCATGATTTTTGACCAAAAATTTTACCCCCTCAGAATCACTTTTAATGTTGTTTTTTATACTAATTATGATACATAAAATCGATTAAAAATATAAACTTGAAATTCTAAATTTTGAAAAATTTTTTTTTTTTAAATTAACAAGGGGAGACCACATGCTATTTTGACCAAAAAATTCAAAAAAATTTTATTTTCAAAAATACATATATTTTGAATGTAGATTCAATCTAGAGGACAAATCATGATCAAAATGCCCTCAAACATAGAAATCGCAAATGGCATCAAACGTGAAAATCGGTTTAATTTTGACAAAGTTATTGGAGTTTGAAGTTTGGGAGATATGGAACCAAGAGATTTACTTAAAAGAGAGAAAGACATATTCCAAGACATTGCTTGCTCGCATTAACTGCTTTGTCATGATTAAAATATTCTGCGCTTGGCTAATTATGTTTCTTATTTAAATCTGTCAGCGCCATTTAATATGCGCTTAACACTCATCCATTACTCGCTGCCTTGAATAAGCTAAAACAGCTAAAATGCATGCCAAAAAAATAAAAAAAGAAAAAAATGCGACAAAGCGAACGCGGACCCCAGAGAGGGACCCATATCCTAAGTATGTCTATGCCTTTCACCGCTTCAGTTTGGTTGGTTAGTGGCTGGCTGGCGTTTTTCGCTTTCAAGTTTGCCCATTAATTTAAACTTTTTATTTGCCAGCTTTCTATTTACGCCAACTTCCAAGACCCGGCTATAAATTCGACCGGCCTTTTTAACCCCTTAAATGCAGGGGGGGAAGGGGTGGCGCAGCGGGCGGACGCAGTGCAAAAGAAATGCGAATTAATTTTCTTAAAAGCTTTTCTTGGCGGCGCTGATTATCTGACCGGTTCTCTTCCTCTTTCTTTCCCTATATACACATATATATCTGTCTTTCTCATTCATTCTCCGTACTTCCTGCCTGACTTTCTGCAAGCTTCTTTTCTATTTTTTTGATTTTTTTTTAGTTGAAATTTTATTAACGAAACTTGGCACGCTACTTAAGAAACTATATACAATTTTTCACTGTGCTTAAATTTATTTTAAATACATTTTTAAATATTTCGTGATTTATATTTTATATTTGTATTATTATTATTTTAAGTATTTTTTGTCCAAAAAAAATTGATTTCCTTATCCTAAACATAGGGTTTTTTTTGCAATATTTCATGGAGCAAAATATGTTCAATTTCTCACTTTACACAGATGGTACCTCTAAAATTTATACATATATTGCCTTAACCAGGCCCAAACTAACCCAGGTGCACCCAATAACGGTACATTTCTTATTTATTTTAGGCAATGCTAATTGATTTAAATTCGATATGTGATCCGCTTAAACGAACAAAACAAAATTACTTAAAGAAATGGGTAGAATTTTATAATTATAGAATTCTATAAAGCCTTGAGATCAAAGTAAATTATAAAATAATAAAGTTAAGTTTATATTTTATATATTTATGCTTTATTGGCTTATAGAAGTTAAGAAGCCTCATAAAAAAAGCTAAGTCACAAATTAAATCTAAAGCTAAATATGTATATGTACAAATATTGCAGGATTT
Organism: Drosophila micromelanica; assembly: GCA_004143825.1. NCBI lineage: Eukaryota > Metazoa > Arthropoda > Insecta > Diptera > Drosophilidae > Drosophila > Drosophila micromelanica. Next base: position 73,856 of record SCDY01000943.1, on the reverse strand, counting down.
TCTATATATAAATTAAAATAAACAACAACAAAAAAAAAATAAAGAACGTAACATAATTAACATTAAAATGCAAATTCTTTGCTAAATTTGTGTCCAATTTCAAATCGGCTTTTATGATTGTGATAACTATTCTTTGTTTGTGTTAAATTCAAATCTCTTCGTTTGATAAACTCTAAGCATTTACTTATCGAGAAACCCTCGCACGCTGCGATATGACCTTAATTCACAAGAAACCAGCCAGCTAGCTATCTGTCAGCCTCCAACAGCCTACTGTCCCTGTCCCTGTCCCTGTCCCCCCGCATGTCCCGCATCCTGTTGAAGACCGTGTTCGTCGCTGGCGCGCGCCGCCAGGCAACTGCCCAGCAAGGCGGCCGCCAGCCGCTAGTAGGGGCGCCAGACGTCTGCCGTCGGCTTAGGGGTGCGCGTGCGTATTGGTCCGCCGGCGCCGCTCGAGCCGCTGGCCGATCTCGATGTGGTGCTAACATCATCCAAATCGATTGTCTCCACCGGCGACGGCGATCGCCGTGTGGAGCTAACCGGCGGCGATGCATTCGGATTTGCGTTCTCCGCATCCGGCGGATTGTGCGTGATCAACGTGACACAGCGCTTGATCAGATTGACGCCGTCGGCATCAGCGGCGGCCGTTGGCAGGACCGCTGATGACTCCTGTTGCTGCTGCTGCTGCTGCTGTTGTTGTTGTTGCTGTTGTTGTGGAGCTGTGCTGGCTGCCGCTGCCGCCGCCGCGCTGCGCAGCCAGGGCAGATCGCTGTAGCTGCCGTAGAGCTGCGTGTAGAGCCACTGGCTCGACTGCGGCAGCAGCGGACTCTGCAGGAAGAGCTGGGCGGCCAGCGCCGGATTGAAGCTGTGCGCCGTTGGTGCAAAATGGCCCGCGCCGGCAGCGGCGAAGCCGCCAAACAGCTCTGTCGGATTTTTGCTGCGTTGGATGAGGGCGGTGAAGGCACCGCCGCCAACCCCTCCCCCTCCGCCGCCGCCACCACCCCCGCCAGTTGTTGGTTCGGCGAGCGTGGCGACGCTGCTGGCATCGGCGCTGAGCATTGTGGGGCTGCGACTGCGTCCCGTTTCCGTCTCTGGATCGGGATCCGGATCCGGCTCCTCCTCGTCGTGCGTCAGCGAGCTGATGCTCTTGCGCGGCGAGCCCGTCACCGAGATGCTGTCGCTCTCGAAGCCCGCATCGATGTTGCTGCTGCTGTTGTTGTTGTTATTGTCGTGATGCTGCAGGCTGCTCAGCGTCAGCGGCGGCGAGCTGCCCGCGCTGGCATTGCACGCCGGCGGCTGCACAAACGCGCTCAACGTGGCGCTGGTCGTCGTCGTCGGCGAACCCTCCGGACTGGTGGTGCTATGCGCCGCGCCCACCGTCGCCAGCTGCTGCTGACTCTCTATAAAAAAACAGTTAGTCAAATCAACTGCCAATTGAATAAGAGAAAGCTGGCCAACAACTTACCGCTTAGGCTACGCAGACCGCTGGCCGCCGCAGCCGGAAATGCCGCTCCGTGGTGGTGGGCAAAAAAGGGGCCGGCGGGAAAGCCCGGTCGTCCACCCAGCGCCATGTGGGCTCGCCAATCGGGCGCATGCAGGTGACTGTGCATTCCAACCAGGTGATGTGCGAAACCTGAAGAATAATAATATTAATAATCATAATAATTTAATCTGAATCTGACTATGGTATTAACAATCTATAAAAGTGAACTTAAACTGATCAAAAAATTCACAAACTCAGTTAAAGTAAATTTAATTAAATAATAGACAGATATATATAGGCAATACTATAATAAAGTAAAATATAACCGGGTATAACCCACCAAGCAATGCTCTTTCACAGTATATTAACAGCTCAAAGCAGTCTAAATTATTATTGTTAATTTTTGGAAAAAAAAAAGATTTTTGTACTTTGAGCCGAATATTGTACCAAATAAATTCATTCTTGAACTTTAGTAAAAGTAGTCAGATTTTATTTTGCCATTTGCCACGCCTACAAAAAAAATCTTTGTTGAATTTTAACTTTCAAATCTCTAGCTGTAAAAGCGACAAAAGAAAACAATTGAATATAAAAATGTATTTATGTAATTTAATAAGTTGTCAAATTAATTTCAATTTAAATTACATACCTTCAATAGCAAAGAAATCGAATATATATGATATTTGTTTAAGGTATACATATAAAGAATTTTATATCAAGTAATTGAATTCCTACACATTTTCTAATTTTGACTTCCCAACTGGGAATTTGACCATGTCACAGAATTCATGTAAGCAATAGAAATTTCTATGCTTCCGCAATGTTGAAAATGTAGTCTATATTTCTTGATAAAAAGAAAAGATGCTTAAGGAAAAGCATTGTATAAATTTCTAAATTGATTTTTACTCAGAAATATAAAATTGCATTCTTTCAAGATAAATCACAGAGTCTCTAAAATATTTTAAAACATTTCAATATCTATAGATTTTTATGCCATGTGAGCTTAATCAGAGAATAACAAATTTGTTCATATTAAATACCAAAGTTGATTATTAGCTTTATTAGCGGGCAGTTGTTAAAGCCAAAACCAAGAGTCTAAGCCAGGGCCAAATATGAGTTCATGTCCAGATCCGCTTCCAAGTGCAAGAACATGAACAAGCACAAGAACACGACGAACCAAGTCCAATGCCAAACCCAAACCGAAGCCCCGTCCAGACCACATATAGCCCACTGTGCATGACCAAAAACGTTGCCGCACATTTTGGTCGCTGCAAAACAACGTTGGGCAACAATCCCGCCCAGTCGACGTCGCCAGTACTCCACCCATTGTGTGTGATCAACAAGCCGCCATATTGCTGCTTATGTAAATGCATCTTAAGCCGTACCCCACACCCACCCCCACCCCCTCTTCCCCCCATTCAGACCCACCCCCCTTTCAGGCACGCCCAATGAGAGCTCCACCTTCGGACGGACACACGGGGCAAATCTGGCAGCGAGAACGAGACCGAATCGGGAGCAACCGGTGCAGCCAGAGCAACCGAGGCGAGCTCAAGGCAAACTCCTAAATAAATTCATTAAAATTATCCCAGTCGGCGATGTCGTTGCTCCGTCTGGACCTGGACCCACCCAACCCCAAAAGTTGCCCCACTAACTCCTACAGAGCTGCCGCCATCAAGTGGCAGCCCGCATTTGTGGGCAAGCGGAGGCAGCCGCTCGGCCGGAGCAGACGGACGTGGGGCCACGTTGCAGCTACTGACAGCCTCAAATGCCAGGCCGCAGTCGCACATACTACGCGGTCGACGGCGACGCTGGCTGAAGATGCTGCAGAGCAGAGAATACAGTTGACTCATTGTTGTCAGTGTGTGTGTGTGTGTGTCTGTGTGAGTTAGCCGCACTTAAGAAAACGCCAAGGCAACAAACATTGAGAAAACCTCGTCTCGCTTAGCTCCTCTCGCTTCTGCTCGCACAGTTGAAGACGAAGACCGACCACAATACACTCACACACACACACACTCACACACACACACATATATATATATACACACACGCCGCCCACATGCGCGCTCTCGATTGCAATCGCTCTGGCTATTTCCGTCTCATTCGCGCCCAGTCTGTCGTGTCGTGCTCAAGCTTTGTCTGTCTCTGTCCCGCTCTGTCGCACTTGAGGCCAAATACTTGGCCAAGTTTTGCCAAAGTTTGCAACCAAAATTTCACCGAAAATGTGACACCAACAACCAACCAACGAACCAACCAGACCAACCAGTCAGACCGTCCTCAAGAGAGGTGGACGAGGGGTGGGAGGGGGTTAGGCACTACTACTACTAATACTAATACAACTACTAGCTGGAACACTGTGTGTGAGAAGCCATCCAAGATGGGGCACATTTGTAGACATGACTAGAACCATCTTTGGCTGCATTACTTGATTGGCATGCTGCGTTATTTTCACCCTCTGACATACTTATATAAGTATAAGTATAACTATAACTACAGCTACAGCTATAACTGAACAACAAACACACGTTCAAGTTGAATCAAAATCGCATCTGGCACTTGATGCTACTCCTAAGTACAAGTGCTTTATGTAGGTCAAACAACTGCACTCTGACAGGAGACGCTGTCTGAAAATCTTGATGAGAAACTTCTCCACCTCCAAACAACGCAAATTCACAGTAGTCGATAAAATTGCTGTGTTGTGTATTTCTCGTCTCCAGGTATTTCAGTTATGAATGTACTTCATAAAATATACACAAATAAAATAGTACGAAAATATTTCCATCTATTAAATTCGAGTTATGCGAAAAAGTCAAGCAAGCTACATTTGACACCTTGATTTTTAACATTTTTAATTTGTGCACGTTTCAGGTTTATCATTTAATTTGTATTTAAGTTTTTCTAATTTATTTGTTTGTATATATCAATACAACATTATTAAAAATCTGCTCAGAGAAAAATAGACTGTTTAAAAAAATGCACAATACATAAATCGGGGGGACTGAAAAATATGTACTTCAGGTAAAATATCTTTAACTTTATATGTTAAAAAATTTATATGTATTTGTTTATAAGTCTATATGGTTTTTTAATCTTCTTTTGCTATACATTTGACGACTATATCTTTTTTCTGAAATTTACAAAATGTTCCTATATTCGACATTTATTTATTATCCTTTATTACTTTATTTATATTATTATTATTCCTATTATTTTTATATAGTATGTATATTGTATATCACGCAAATATTTTTCTTTTGTCAGTTGTCTTATAAGAATGAAATAATCTTTTTTCAAGAAAAGCATTTCAAAATATTTTACAAAAAAGTTTTTTACTGTAAGCCGGATAGAATTGTTTTTTTTTTCGGCCCTTCATTTCATTAAATTCCTATGTTTTATTTATTTATTTTAGTCTTGTGTTTTTATATTACAAACTATAAATTTGATTAATATTCATTATAACAGATATGAAAATATTTAACACAATTACATTGAAATTTAATGGTTTTTAACTATTTTTAATAAAATTTAAAATAAAATTAATATATTGTATATCAAATATCATTGTTAAATTTTTTCAATAATTATATAATCAAAAAAAATACTTTTTATCTCGATTTGATCAAAATTTAACCGTTTTAAAACTGACAACACATAAAACTTAATATATTCGAAAAAAAAATTGTTCATATTATTTTATTTTTCAAAAGTGTTTAGAAAACAAGGAACTGGCTTCGAATCCCAGGCCCATCTATCTTTACATAATACTAATAATATTTTTACTAATAATAATAATAATAATAATAATAATAATAATAAGAGTTTAATTTCTCTGCTAATTACATTTATTTAATATTATATAAATTGTATTTGGTTTCAGATGATATTTTTAATATTATTGTATTATTCATTTGGCCAACTTCACTTATGCTGTGTGTGGTATACATTCAAGGCTTTTTAAGCAGCTAGTTTGCGCATTCTTCTGCCAGGACCAAACATGCATTAGCACTCATTATAGTATTTATTTTATTTTTATATCATTACAAGGCTCTGGCCGAGCTCATGCCATTAGCATATCTGAGTGCACTAACTGGTCCTCTTTGTGTGGATATACATATATATATACCCATATATGCTTATGGCTATGTGTGTAGGAATTTACACACACACACAGATATATTTATGTAGCATCTGCTATATATGTATATATATATACATATATATCGCCAGATGGGGCACAGGGGCATCGTTGTTGGCTTTTAGTTGTGTCACACAAAATGGCAGCTGTAACAGCCCGCAAACTACGACGATCAGAAGCTCACACAGACACACACACAGACACGCCCACGCTCTTGAGAATTATTTGAAGCTGCCGACGGTAAAGCAGCAGCGACGGCGACGGCGACAGCGACGGCGACTTCGATGCGGCGGATGCGGCGGCAGACATTGAGCAAATTGTGTTTCCATATAATATAACATCACGTCGATTTTGGTAACCCAAACCAAATGAATGTGTGTGTGTGTGTGTGCGGGCAGTGGCCAAGCCCTCACACACACACACACACACAGATGCAAAGAGCGAGACCGCATGAAGGCGTACCAAGGATGGCGACAGTGAGACCCCATAACAAAAACCTAAATATGCGGTCCTGTAAGGAAACCCTATGTGCGATAAAGGGTTAGCCGCGCTTGGTGTCAGTTTGGGGTCGGGCTTTCTTCGGCACGCCACGTAACGGTATTCGTCGGGAGTCGGGCGTTCTCGTCTGGGCCGGTGGGCCAGGTGGGCGCCCCGATATGACGATATAGCATGGCATGGTGCCCGTCCATAGCCCAGCCCCTATGCATGAATGAGCGCGTTCTCTATGTGCGAGTGTTATGTGTGTGTGTGTGTGTGAGTGTGTGTGTGTGTGTGTAGCGGGGCATAACGCGGTGCCATTGGTGCGCCACAAAAAGCTTTCATGCGTCCAACTTCCCACGCTTTTTTCGTCTTGTTTTGTTTTCTGCTTTTTTTTTGTTTCTCGTTTTTGCACCGCATTGCGAAATGAGTCTCGTGTTAGGGGGAGGCTCAAGTACGTCTGAAAGTGCACTGCAGTGTGTGTGTGTGTGTGTGTGTGTGTGTGTGTGTGCAAGTGAATGAGACGGGGTTCGCATCTTTATAGAACATTTGATAGAGCATTTTAGTGCTCAGTGAGTTGAATATTTAGCTGCTTAGGCATCCATTCTATTGAATTACATTTTCGAGTTCACTCACATTTGCATTGCATTATTGGAAATCAGTTTCCATTGCGCCAAGTCATAACGCAATTGCCGTCGGCCAATGTTGCGCTGTGTTGTTTTACCGACGGCATTTGCCGAGTGGCAAAAACCAGCCAAATGAAAACGAAAGGCGCACAGAGCGCAAGAAGAGTGAACACAACAACAACAACAGCAAAAAAACTCAACAGCGCGCAACAATTTCTCACCACAAGACGCTGTCTTGGAAAAAAAACAAAACGCGTAGAAAGTCGTCGTCGTCGTCGTCGTCGTGGCGCAGGCAAAAGTCGGCTTCTAACTCACCACAATGTGTGGTGGGTGGTTGGGTGGTGTGAGCGGTGGCAGCAACCCTCACACACACACACACACTCAAATCGAGGCAGCTTTGAGCGAACCAACGAATCAGGGGAAATCGCCCAAAAGTATATGGCCCTCAAAATCACTCGACTCAATTTCGCCAGTCGCTGCAATTTCACTCAGAGAGAGAAAGCGTGTGAGTGAGAGAGAGAGAGCGAGAGCGAGCGCTAACATTGGATTTAACGCCTGCGCCAACAGTTGTTGCCAGTTGTCTGGCGACGTCGACGCGTCGACAGCAGCGGCAACAGCAACAGCAGCAACAGCAGCAGCAGCAGCAGGCACGCTAAATAACGCCAGCATCGAACATCACAACGAGATTTTACGTTGCCTACTTTTCAGCGCGGACGCTCAGCTGCTGCAAGTGTTGGGTTTCTTTGCTGCGCACTTTGCGGTAAACGATTTCTGTTTTTTTTTTCTTTATTAATTCAGTTTATTTTGCATTTTTTAGTATTTTTTTTTTATTATTGAACCATTAGGAAAAGTGTCTGTGTTCTGGCAACCAGAGCGAATGATATCGAAAGCGAGAAACGAGGCAGGGGGGCAACTGAATCTTTAAGTTCAAAACAATAATGATGACCCTGACGGCTGTGTGTGTGTGTGTGTGGCAACATCTGCTGCGTCTAGCATCTAGAAATAACATGTTCGATGTGTGTGTATCTTCTGTTAGTTGGCCAATGAATTTGTCTGAAACTACAGATTCTTTAATTTGCTCAAATTAAAAACAACAGCTGAATGACATAATTATATAAAAAATATCTTTACTATAGGATGCCTTATATATTATAATTATAATAGAATAATTTACTATACTTATCGATCAAAATATACAAGTACGGTCCCATAAAACTAGTTTGATCATGAAAAACCTTAATATATATTCGCACAGACATCTACTACCAGTCAAATAGATAGATAGATATAGATATAGATAGATAAATCAAATATACAACCATATACCTACATATATTTTATTTCATTTTAATTATTATTTTAAAAATTTACCAACTACAATAATAACTACAAAATGAAGGCATTCAGTAAAATTAGCTTGCTTTTAAGATGTGGTTGCTAATTCGCAACTTTAACTTTTTCTTAAGAAATTAGCTATTCAATTTATAAATTACTTTTGAGATGAATAATTATATCATAAGAAAAACAAACAAAAACAAATAATCTGTTATAAGTTAATTAAAATATATTACCAACTACTTTCGAAAATATTAATATATAAAATAAAAATGCATCATTATCAAATAATCAAACTCGCAATTTAAATTAGAAATCAATTTAAAGTTTCTACAAACAAAATGAAATATTTATTGATACATTCCAATGATATCGATAGCTGTTTCACTTAATAAAGATATTCCAACCAGCTGCGGCTGCTGTGCATACGATTGATACCTATTTATTTTTTATTTTTCAAACCTCGCCACAGGTGAGCTCAGGCGTTGCCTCCCTCTCTGTCGAGGTCTGTCTGTCTGTCTTTATCAAGTTCCCAGTCAGTTGTTGTCAAGTGGCTGTCATATCAGTATTTACACGTAAGTATTTGCTGTAGATTTGCAAATTGTTTTGGCAAATTTGATGCTATTTTGTAAGGCATGCCAAGTGTTCGAAGAGACCCCAATTTCGGGGGTACGAAAACTCAGGTCCATGCCCACCCCAGAGCAACCCCGGTCCCGATCCCGATCCCAGAGCCCCCAACTCCTGCACACGCACAATACGCACAAATTTACCGTTACACAAGTGTTGTCAACACATGCGAGTGGTGCTGGTGGTTGGAGAATTGGCGGGGTTGGCGTAACACACATTCCAGCCCGCCCACACACTCACACACACACACACGCATGGCCGCTGCGTAACAGGCCGCAAGTTATTACAAAAAAAAGCCTGTAAGGCAAGGAAACGAAAGGAAAAAAACAGTAGCATACTTTTTGGGGAGCGCTAAAAAGAAATTGCAAAGCGACACAGACTTCGGAGTTGTTGGCATTTGGCAAACATATTTTCGCAAATGTTATAAATAATTTTAAACGTACACCTTGCCCAGCCCCCACCCCCATCCTACCCCTGCGAGCCGTGCCACATGTCAGGCCGCGGCGCAGGTCAGGGGTCAGGGTAGCTGTAGCTGTAGCAGCTTTACGCAACAGCCACGACCCTTGGCGTATTAGTGTCGCATTGACACGTAAATTGACATGAAATTGAATCAATGCTGTAATATGTCCTTGGGGGGCAGCGACACACAGCCCATACCCCCCCCCCCCCCCTCCACAAATGCCACACAGCCCTCTCACACAGTCAGGGCCACGGACATGCAAGGACGATGACTTTAAAATTTTCCTTTGCCATCCAAATTGAGCTGTAGGCCTTCCCCACGGGCCAGCGACTGTGACTGTGCAAATTTGTCTGTCTGTCTGCATGTTTGATTATATGTACTAAATCATTTCGTTTTCGCAAGACATGCCCCGGTTTCAGAGCGGAGGAAGGGGGGAAGGACGAGTTTATCAAGTTGTTTAAAGACACAATACTTAACCCTTTCGGGCATCTGCATATAAAAAGTATATTGCCTAAACACCCGAAATGAAAATAAGAAGAAAAAAAATGCCAAAACCAACCCCAAAAGAGTAAATAAAACTAAAACCGAAAATTGACTTAAAATGCAATTCAAAGGCGTGACAAACCTGAAATGCGATATTAATGTTAAAATACAATGTGAAATTTATAATTTAAACCAAATTTATAATTTAACATATGCCCTGTAATAAGATGCGCTGCCTTCCAGTTTATTTGAGCTTACTCAAATTCAATGAATTAAGGCAAAAATTAAAAACATAATACATTGTAAGTAATTATTTATATTTATAATTATAATTCGGATTAATTGTAGCTCGACCATTTAAAAATGAATTTTGTCAATGCTTTTTGTAATTCGAGCAGGTCCACGAATTTAATGACAACAAATTACTTCCCAGCTTACTATTTAAAACCATTTTTAATTATTTCCAAGTATTTTCGATAGTCGAAACTTATTATTTATATTTATTTCTTATCGAATTTTTCGTTTTGTATGACATACAATACGCTAAATGAAATTTTCTTATAACTTTTAAATAAAATAATGTTTCCAGCTTTTAAAATTTGTCCTAATTTAATATATAAATTAATTTCAAAATAAATTAACTCAACAGAAATATTTAAATATGTTTTGTTGCTTACGTAAGCTGATCAACAATAAAATGATTATACTTTTAAGTATACAAATGCCCAAACTGAGAATTTATATACATATATGTATATATATATAAATAGAAAAAAGTGTTCGTGTGTGTGTAAAATGATGGTGTGCGTGGTGCGCACTTTGATCTTTGCTTTGCCTTTCGCATTGCTTTTGACGTGCTGTGCCTCCTGTAAGGTCCTGCGAGGCAAACAGCACGAAACGGCTGACGGCAAAAAGGGTTTTAAATAAATACGAGTGCCCGAAATCTTGAATAAAATTCGTTTAAATATGTATACACATGGGGGCTCAAGACATTGTGCTAAAAAATTAATTCAAGCTGAAAATTCATTTAAAACATTAGCACCCGCACACACACACACACTAGCAGAGTCGGTGTGTAATTATGCACACATGCGTCTACTTTCAGATGGGTTTTATGACATAAATTACATCAAGCGCAAAATTTTAATATAATTTTCACTAAAAACGCGCGCGCGCGAAACTTTTTTAGTTGCCGCTGTTGCTGCCGATGAAGGCAACTTCAAAAGGCTAGGCAACGCACCCACACACACACACACACACACACACACACACACACGAGCACACACACGGAGGAGAGGGTGGCGCGTGTGTGAAACAGGATATCCGTTGCGGAAGTTACAAATTTTCCACTTTCCACACACTCATGACATGGCACCCCGAGGCACCTTGTACTGCACGCGCCCAGGGGGGTTTTGGGGGGTATGGGTAGGCTGATGGAGGCTAGAGGCGTGGCACTAATGTGCTCTGCTTACGACGCCATTTTATATTTATTCCGTTCCATCAAGAAAAGCACTTGGCTTGCCATTTTGCCAGCCAGCTCAACTATTTTGCCCGGCACCAGCGCCAGAGTCCTTTTAATCATTTGGCAAACTTTCTGTGACACGCAGCACTCCAGTGTCAACTACATTTTGTGTATGCCAAAAACTACTCTGCTCACACATGCTCACACACACACACACACACATGCTTGCTTGCTGCCTTTTAGTTTTTAATGTAATTTTGAGAGACGTTTTTTTTTTTTGCTGCTGTGTCACTTTGCAGTTTCGGTTCGCAAGTGCGAAAAACTTTAGGGCGTCAAAGTTTTTCAAAAATTATATTCCCCTAGCGGACATCAAGACATTCTTCGACAAAACTAATTTCATTTAAAAACTTCAAAAATCAAATAGTGAACAAATAAACAAATAAAAATCAAAAAATGTACTCTACAAAGTAAAAACATATAATTATAAAAGAGATACAAAAATTAACCAATTTGGCATTTACTTAATTTCTATTTATATAAATATCTCGTAGATAAATTTAACTAAATTTTGCGTGATTATTGCTGACAAAAAATATATATTTATGTATTATCACATTTTTGCTGATAAAATTAAAAATAATTATATGAAACTTATGTTTGAGAAGTTTTTTTGTAAAATTTACAAAATTAATATTAAGCAAAGGAATAGAATAAAAATATAATAAAAATAAAAGAATAATAATAAAAATAAAATATTAACTAACGTTTGTTGTAGAACATTTTAACTATGGAAAGTTTATACATTTGTTAAATTTCTTAACACTTGTTGGACCTGAGTTGGTCAAGAGCACAAATTCTAGGGTAACATAAAACATGACATAATATTTTTAAATTTTAATTGTTTTTTTCCAAACTTAGCCATGTTTATTATTAGAACAAGGGACAATTGGCAATGGGAAAATGATCAATCAAATGCACGCAGAATATTATATTTGTTTATGAATTATTCAAGTAATACGAGCTTTGGAAATAATTCGACATAGGGAGTATCGAAAGTTAACTTGCAATTGGCTTAGTTAATATCAAACTGAGACAAAGGAGAAAGTGCCAGAGGCAGAGACAATGTCAGTGATGGGGTGGTGGCATGGTGGGGCGGTGGTGGTGGTTACGGCATACCACCACCGAGCTGAGCTGAGCGTTCACCCACTTGCCGCCTCATAAATTTCATAGCGAAATTGTTAAATTTTAATAAAATCAAAGCGTATCAAACGAGATTTGTTCACCAGGCGACGATGCCGTCGGCGACAGGACCGGGCAGGACAGGGCAGGGCAGGGACATCGGCTACAGCGGCTTCTCGCAGTCATCTGCGTCGTCCTTGCCATCGTTATCCTTGTTCGCAGTCTGGTTATATCGCGTGTTTATTGTTGCAACAGTCGCGAGTCGAGCGCTTTAAAATAATTTAAGGCTATGCCTGCTGCTGCTTCTGCTGTCAATCAGGGGTGTGGGGGGGTACTCCGGGCACGGGCACGGGTTCGCGGTTCGTTCGGGGGTTGCACCCTTACCATGGATGTGCTCAATGTGCTCATCCTTAAAAGGCGCGACTCGAAGTCGACGCTGCTGCCGTTTTGTGACTCGTTAAAGGATTAAAATCATTTTAATGGATTTTTCAAGCTGTTGTTTTGTTATATAATTGTCGCCTCTATTGTGGCACTGCCTGTGTGTGTGTGTGTATGTGTGTGTGCATTATAGAGGCATAAATAGGGCACACACTTGCACTGCGAGAGTTAACAAAAAGGCGGCGCGAATCTGTTTGCACGCCTGTCGAAAGGACTCTGCGCCTGACTGCCTGCTCATTTGTCATCATCCTTATGCTAATGCCTTCAGTCTGTTAATGAATTCAAAAGCTGGATTCCTGTTTTCAGCTGCAAATGTAAGTCAGCTGTTGAATGGATCTAACAAGTGGAAATACTGTTTCTCAAATGTTCCTCAACCGCTTCAATAATTGAGAAAAAAAACACAATTTTTTAAATATTTTCAATCAAAGCGACAAAAATTTTTTGTTGTCTTCATATTCGGCATAGTTTTTTAAATGTCTATTACGAGTTTAAAACTTAATGTATAAAAACAAAAACCTTAATTAAATTAAATTTAAATATTGCTATTTTCTTTTAAAGAGTATATATACAGAAATAAAATAGACATATGTATATGAATGCATTTTATAATACGAGTAAAAAAAATGTTCATTTAAAAAAAACTATTTTTTTTTCATGTAAGAATATATTTGGCAAGCCAACTTAATATGAAATAAAAATTTATCTACAAAAAGGCTAAATTGGCATCACTACGAAAAGTTGTTAAGCATAGAATTTACATATATATTTATATATTTATTTATATATATATATCATGTTCAACTTCAAGTTTGGCTTATAACTTTGTCTGGTTGCTAACAAAAGTCGACCAAATTTGGCGGTAAAGTAATCCAATACTAATAATTAAATCTTTTAATGAAGTAAATTGTTATTACCTCTGGGCACAAGCCGTTAATGCGGCATTAGCTCGTCTAACCCCCCCAAATAAATACACATATTTATTTACAAATAACAGATAATCGTCGACATCAATACTCGGGCTAACGAGCAGCTTAGGGCAATATGTCCTTGACGAGGGGGAGTAAGGGTTAAGAAATGAACGGCTTACATACCTGGCAACTTGAAGGGTAGCCCGGCCATAAGTGGATCCGGGCCAAAGCGTTGTGGTCCAAATGCGAACGGGTGAAAGCCCTGATGACGCACCTTGGAGCGCGGCTCCCGTGGACCATCCACAGTTACCTTAATGGCCTTCGTATAGGTGGCGATCTGTATGGGATTCGATGATATGACAATTGTCAGCGTGAAGCTTTTACCTTAAAAAAAGAGAGATTACAAATACAGTGAGTGAGTAACGTTTAAATAGCCTGCAACAAAAAAAAATCGTTCAGGGTTAAGTTGTCAGCGCTGTCCGAATTAAAGTACGGAATTTGTGGCATGCCCCATGCAATATTAACCCCAAAACAGAGTTGGCAAAAATTTGAATGAATGCGTGAATGGAACATGGACAGAATGCCAGAATGCACTGCTCAGAAACTGCACTGGATTATGAAGTGGCAAGCGGGTACTTTGACATGGCAACTCTATTGCGACGGCTGCCCAGGGTTGCCATAACAGCCAAACGTCAATTGACTCAAGTGTCCCCTCCATGAAATATTTGGAATATTCATAAAGCGGCGTGAACTTTCAAAATGTGAAAACAACTGGAAACGCTGCATTGGAATTGTGTGTGTGTGTCTGTGTTTGTATGTGTGTGTAATAGAAACTGTAAAACTTGGGGGAAGCGCAGCTGGCCTTTAAAAGGGGCGCAAAACACATTGAATGCCAAACGCTTGAGTTAATCAGCATAGATGCGAATACTGGAGTTTGGGAGAGATTCAACTACGAATCCATTGTTCGCTTTTTAAGCTGAACTGAGCTCTTCGCATCCCAGTCGAAAGGTGTTCAATTTGGTGGAAAAAGTGTTTCCGATATCAGAAAATATTTTATCTGAAATTAACCCAAAAAATATACCAATCACAATTTGTATATTCCTAAAATATATTATATCCAAGTTAGTTTTAATAACACATATTTAGTTTTATATTTAAGTTAGTTTTAATCACATATATTTAGTTACCGTAGGAATGCTTTGTTGAAATTTAAGTTTTTTGAGTAAAATATAGTTCTATTTATAAGATATTCGAATCAAACTTGGCAAACATTATTAATTATATATTGATAATGATGAAAAAATTGTCATAAATTGAAAGTTTCTGTAAAAACTATTTATATCTTATTTCTGTTGTTTCTATTCTAAAATTTCTAGAACAACTATCCAAAGCTAAATATTAAGATAAGATAAGATAAGATATTTTTATTTATATCCGAATAGAGTAATTCAAAATAATGTATACATACATTTTTATACTTTTTATAAATTTATTATTTATTTGTATACTGTTACTGAAGATAATCTGGTATAAACATGGATTTTTTTTACATCAGATTAGAAAATCGTGTTTTGCATTTGAAATAAATAACTGCTGTTAATCGATATATCGATTTTTGTTGGGAATATGAAATTTTGTAGTTTGACATACAAAACTCAATTAACAGACTTTTTGTTCTGTTCACGTAGGTATGTATCTATATGCTTGGTTCGTAAAAAATACCTATATGCTCATATGAATAAGATATGCTATTATTTAGCCAAAGGTCTGCAGCACACTTTCAAAATATGGTTTTTTGGTCTTGTCAATATGCTGGTGAGGTCGTATCGATGACATAGTTGTTAAAAGTGTGGGCGAAACCGATGTTAACCACTTGCCACAACCAGCCCCCAATGGGCAACAGAAGAGTATCGTATGATGTCGCAGGATAAGAACTTCTTGCCACACAGAGAGAGAGAGAGAGAGAGGGAGAGAAACCCACACACACACACACATAGGGATAGTCGCATTAGAAACATGGCAAAACCGTAACTCATTTGCAAGTTTCTGATCTAAATCAACGCCATTTTGTTGGCACATTGCGAGTTAACAACAACAACAACAACAACAACAACAACAACAACAACAGCAACAGCAACAAGACACGCAAAGCAAACAAACTTCTTAGATTAATATTAAATTAAACGAAGCATGCAAAAAACGCAAGAAGGCGGCAATCATTAGGACAAGGGCGGCAACAACCCCCCACCCCAACCCCTCCCAAACTTAACCAAAAACAAAAATATTGCCAGCTTCTGGCAGCGGCAGTGAGGAAGAAAACCCAAGAAACCTACACAAGAAAACAAATGAACATAAACAGGCGAAACGAACCAAGAAAACCAACAAAATGAAATGAAACTTTTTTAATTATGCGCCCTCAGCGCCCAACTCGAGACGAGCAACAAGCGAACACAACAAGAGGGAGGCGGATGGGGGTGGGTGGGGGTACCTCTAGCAAACGTCAACAAACTAACGAGATGGTAAAGTGATGGTGGAGATGTTGGGTGGGGGGGGGGGTTGGGGGGCGTGGCACAAAGTGGCTAAGACAAAAGGCTCGAGTGTTGCGTTGACGGCGTTTTGCCAAATGAGCAAAAATTGCAAATAAATCTGTTGCTGTTAGCCATTTTGTGCAGTGTCGACCGAAAAGCGCAGAGGCGTGGGTGTGGGTGTGGCAGCAGCAGCAGCAGCAGCAGCAGCAGCAACAACAACAACAACAAGGGCAACGGCGACAAAGAACTTTGCTGCTAATAAGATGAAAACCATTAAAAGTCGACACAAGTCGCGTCCGTTGCAAGCCAAAAGGAGAGCTATATAAAGGATGAGGAGGCGGAGGGGTGCGGGGGGGTGGTGGTGTTGGGGACTAACTGGCAGCTGGAAGCCGGGTTAAAATGTTGTCATTTTCGCAACAAAGCAAAAATTATCACCACTTTGCAAAAGGCGACAACGACAACAGCAACGGGAAAGCTTTGCACCCTTTTCAACTAAGTCTGTGTGCGTGTGTCCCTGTGTGTGCGTGTGTCCGTGTGTGTGTGTGTGTGTGTAGCAGACGCTAAGTGATTTTAAAACAAAGTTTTTCAAACGTTTAACGTTACAATTTTGCCGAGTGTAATAGAAAATGTAGCTGGCTCGTCTGCATTTTAACTTCCGATGCCGATAATAAAGCACCACAGCACCGCTGCCTCACGAGACCCAAAATGAGTGAACTCTGGGAACGAGGGGTGCGGGCATAGGCAATTTAATGGCAACGTCTACGCAGCTTCTGTGTTAATGTCGTTAGTAGCATGGCGCCATAATTATAATTTGACATAAGACAAGAAGTCTGAGGTTGACAACAAAATGACATTTTAAATACACACTCCGAGCTGACAATGAGCAGAGCGGACAACCCTCCAGTAGTTAAAGCAGCCAGCCAACCCACCCACAACCCCCCTGCCAGGCCTGGCTGTGCGTATTTAGACACTTAACAGATCATAATTTTAACACTTTGCCTAATGCCCATGGAACGTTTAATAGAAGTTGAGCCCAGTTTCGAGAGATTTCCACAGTGCGTAACTCTTAAGGACTTGAATTTTAGCTTGCATTAAGTTAATGTGGCTAAGATATTTTTTTAGTTTTTTTAATTTATATAGAATTTAAAATATTGACTATTGACTTTTTATTATTAGAAAGAGAGAGAGAGACTAATATAAATATTTTAAACTTATATATAAACTATACAAAACTAAACTTTTAGTTGCCTCAAAAGTGCACAACATGGCATATAAATTAATCAACTAAACTATAACCCAACTATAATAAGTAACAATCTAGTGGCAAAAGCATATTCACAGCATTTGTAAAAATATTAAAAATTTTTTTTTAGTTTGATTCTACAATTAATTTTAATTTAACTGAAGAAATATTATTTATTTGTATCAAATTTTACTATATATATCTATGTATATAAATACTGTATACTGTTGAAGTGCTTCTTACATTTTCGCTTACCTTTTCCAGATGGTTTTTCTGTCGAAACCATTTTACTTTGTGCCATTTACTTGGCCAAGTGCGATTTAAATCGCTTAAATAAACCGCTTGCAACGGTAGTCGAGACGCTTGCCAGTTATTTACATTGCTTCCCTCTGCTGTCTCTTTCTCTCTCTCTATTTGTCTCTTTCTCTCTCTCTCTCCACTGCTATCAAATGCGCTCCTGCCGCTAACTTTGTTGCTTCTCTGTCTGCCATTAATATTCATATGTTTATTTTATACGTTTTGGCAACAAAAACGCTGCACTTTCTTTTGGCCTCAACCGCTCCCCTCCTTCACCTGGTAAACACTACGTACTTTGTACTGCCAGTTTTCCATTTCCACTAGCCGTTTTCCCTTTTAATAATTTCGCAGACGGCATTATAATTTTATAACGAAATATGTACATGAATGCATCTTTGAATCCGCTTTACATTCACAGAAAAATTTTAAGCACAAACTTAAGAAATATTTTCTTAAAGTTTTTCATTAAATAAGTTATGCTCATATAATTTTACATCTATGTATTAATATCTAAAAATGCAATATTAGCTAAATAACGCTAGCGAAAATTTGTTAAAAAAAAAATTTTGTTAATTAAAATAAGCTAAATTTTAGTTTATAAATATATAAAAAAAAATGTATCACATAATTCGACAAATTCGTTTTCGATTTTCCACTCTTGTAAGATAAAAGTTTTAGCATGGGCAAATTTAATAAAAATCGACTTTTAAAGTAGTATATTAAGATAGTTGTTTAAACGGATTTTTTATTACTTCCTTTCTTAGCCAAACTCGCCATAAACTTATTGCAATATGGCTCTTAAAGTTAGACCAAAAATAATTAAAAATTGGACTAGCATATCAACAGCCACAAGAACAATCGAACATTTTGGCTATTGGTTACGGCTGCAAGGGTATTTCAAACTCGACA
Source organism: Drosophila micromelanica (assembly GCA_004143825.1). NCBI lineage: Eukaryota > Metazoa > Arthropoda > Insecta > Diptera > Drosophilidae > Drosophila > Drosophila micromelanica. Next base: position 55,275 of record SCDY01000943.1, on the reverse strand, counting down.
GAGGGTCGCTTTATGTTTTCGGCTTTCATATGATACATTTGTTGTTTTTAGCTTTTGGCGTTTGTCGCCGTTTTGCCGTTGGCTTTCACTTGTTGGGGGTCGGGGTTGTGGGTTGGGGTTCAGGGCATGGTTTAATAATCATAAATTTTAACCCTTTTTAGCGCGACATTTGCCATTTTTGCCCTTGTTGTTGCTGTGTTGACATCCGTTTTGTTCTTTGGCAGCCGTTTAACCCGATTTGTAATACATGGCCCAAGGGCAGTGTCAGTGGCGTTGACTTTTTGTTGCTATTGTTGTTGTTGTTGTTGTTGTTACCGTTGTTTTGTGCCGCTAAGCTGCCAATGATGTGAACGCGCGAACTTTTCCAAAAAATGCCAGCACAGACGAACTGCAACAGGAGCCGCAACGGCAGTCGCCGAAAAAGGAAATTAAATTTCCAGCAAAGTCAAAAATTATATTGGCAATAAATGAAGACGCAGCAGACGCGACGTTTTGTGCTCCCTGCAATTACGTTGGCCAGAATTGGCGTCTGGTGGTGGGTTTTTCCACTAAATATACGAGTTTATACGCGAATGCGAACGCGAACATTGTGAGGATGCGATGCCAAACAGGAAGCCGGAATCGACGTTTATTAAAACGGAAACTTAAGACAACTGTGCGGCGGCAAAAGAAAAAAAAATGGTATATATATATATATAGAAAAGAAGAAGATGCGATTTCAACGATAAAAGCAAAAAGCAACGTTGAAGACGCAGACCCTGGCAAGGACATAATTCTGTCTTTGCTTGCCAATGGCAAACAATGTCCTTGGGCGACGGCTGAACGATGCTGATGCTGCCTAACTGATAAGCCAGCGCCCACCCGCCACGAACGAATGCGATTTGCGCACCGCCCACCGCCCACCGCCCACCGCCCATACAAAATGACCAACGGGGAGCAACGGCAAAAGGCCGCTAAATTGCAATTTTCAAGATTTAAGCGTGAACAATAAATGTCACATAATCTGTAAGTAGCTAAATAAAATCGCCCGCAGCCCAAGTGACTCCAGTTCAGAACCTGGTCCGGGTCCTGGTCCTGGTCTTGATCCTGGGCGAGCTATTTAATTTAATTTATCGCATTTTAAACAGGCGACAAACAATAAAGAAAGCGAAAGCTACAACCAAAGTAATGCAACAAATTTATTTGTTGTTTGTTTCCTTCTGGTCGGTTTTTAGGCCTGACGCATTGATTGCGGCTTTGTCTTTTATGTCTCCCCCAAAAGGGACAGCCTTGTTGCGTGTCCTTGCGAGGGACACTCACTTGCCACTTGCCACATAAATTTGTCGGTGCCACATCGCAATTTGTAGACGCTGCACATGATAAGCAATAAGCAACTTGATTGGCTAGATCAAATTATCAGAGTGAACATATGTTCCAGAAAGCAGTAGATAAGATATATATATTATATATAAATAGAACAATTTTAAAGTTTGAAACTTTAAGAAGACATAAACTAAAAAAGACATAAACTAATTGTATCGAGAAAATATCCTAGCACCAAGTACAAAATATTTCCCACTTTTATTTCATATATTTTATGTTTTTTTTTAACCAATCTTGAATATTTCTTTTGTAAATTATTTCGCGACTTTTGTAGCTAGAGACCTAAAATTTGGAATTTAAGCTCGTTTATATCCGTCTCAGATAAAGTGTAATTAATTTTTGGCTACGCGTACTGTGGGCGTGGCAAATCGGATTAAAGTTAGTCTTAGTTTTGAACCACTTTTTTACGGATAAAAAAAAATTCACAGAGATTACGCTGTGAACGAGTATTGCGCTGTCGGTTACGCCCGATTGCACAACTCTCATTTGCTTTTCTGTGAGTTTTATATTTCTAGCTCTCATTAAATATAAACTATGTTTAGAAAACCAATGAGAAACGGGAAAAGTAAAGACTCAAGATTAATATAAATTCAAAATTAAGGATCCAGATATATATATTTATAAATATAATTGTAGACGTCACCTTCCGTCTCTTACATACATTTTTACCCACCTCCAATACAGGTACAGGCTTTACAATTTAGTTTTTTTTAGTTGAAGATTATTTGTGAAATGTTTTTGTGTTGGCAGCCGGAAGGACGTTACTATCTTGATGGGTGCACAGCAAGACAGCTGTCAAAAACATCTGTATCTGTCTCTTTCTCAGCATCTGACCTGCTCTATCTTTCGGTTTTTATTGTGCACGCATCGCCACCTGTGACCCGATGCGGGCAACGAGAAAGCCTATGACACATTTCATTATACAAATATCAATTAAGCCCACTGCAAATACTAATTGTAAGTGTAGGCGAAGGACATTTGCCACCACCAGTAAAAGCACCACCACCACCACCATCAACAAAAATAGCAAAGGCAACAGGAAGACGCACAACAAACGCCACCCGCCCACACACACACACACACACACACACACACACACACACAAACACACACATATGGCATAAGGGCTGGCTCAAGGCTGCAAATGTTAATGAAAATTAAAAATTCAACATCAAACTGAACGACGAAGGACGACGCAGGATTCGTCGACATCAAACGGAGCCGAAGAACCCAAATATACTTCGAGCCAGGACAGTGTGCCTAGGTGGGGGAGGGCTTCTCCAGAAAGAAGTGTTAATGTGTTATCTGATTTATTTATGTTAAGCTCATGTGTGTGTGTGCGTGTGTGTGTGCTTGTAAATTGCTTGAATTTGTGGAAATCGTGACTTCAATTAAATTCCATTCGATACTCAAGGAATTTTCAACTGATGATGCGCAAGTAATTTCGGAAATTGGATACTGTATGCCAACTGCAAACAAACACTCAAGCAAACAAACACACATGCATATCTGTGTCTGTGTGTGTGCCTGTGTGTGCGTGTGTACTTTTGTATTAAATCAAATTTTAATTGCGCATACTTGTCCCTCGGCAAATATTTGCAGCGAGCTCGCCGCCTTTGACTCGCCTGCTGCTCTGCTGGCCAAATTGCTTAAGCGACAAGGAATTTAAGCAGCAACCAACCGACCAAACACACACACACACACACAAACATACACACACACACATACGCACACACAAATACAGAGACGCTTAGTCACCAATGTTCGGCATACAAACAATATGAGCAAACAAACAAACAAAGCCTGAATTTTAATATACCACACAATGACGCTTAAATCCTTGACCAATAGGTATTTTCATAAATGCAAAAAGAACTGCACGAATTCAATTGTTCTAGTTTTAAGTCAATTATGAAATTTCATCACATGCAAATATTACTCAAAATGCAACAATTCTATTGTATTATAAAATTCATTACGCCGAAAATCGATTGCTTTAAATATGTTAAAAATATTTTTAAATATTTACTACTACACCTAATTTTCTTTTAAACTAATTCTCTTTTCTCTTAAAAAAGATTGGTTTTCAAAAAATAGTTATTGTCAAAATGACAAAATATTAGAATGATTTTCAATCTTAAGAAATTCTTGATAATTTTCCTTTCACGTTTACAATAAATTACAATTTGCAAGAAAAAAAATATATATATACATTATCAAAATAATAAAATAATATATATATTTTGCATAAGAATGCAATTTGAGCTTTACATATAACTAAAATTATTTAAATTTTTATATTATCTCTTTTTACCATTGTTAATAATTTAATATAATATAATAAAAGTAAAGTTCAAAGAGAAATTCATAGAACAGGAAAAAAAAATGCATAAAAAGATTTCATAGAATAAATGTATAAAAAGATGAAAAAATTTAACAAAAATATGTGCAACAAAAATTCGTGTAAAAGGAGAATTATTGATAAATAATACACTACTGCATAATATATATTCTACAATATATAAAGATGACAAAAACAATTCCAGTTAATTAATTATAATAAATATTAATGTTTATTGGAAATTTTATCAAATAGTCAGTTCGTAGTCAGTTCGTAGTCAGCTCGTAGTTAGTCAGTCGTGTACTAAATTGTTGAGAATTATTTACAGTGGCCGGAATTTATTAAAGCGTTTTTTTATAACATTCGTGGGGCTGTCTAATGCCTGAATAAGTAGAGAGCTGTTGGCTAAGCTATAATCTAAGCGGCTGCGTTGCAAATCTGTCAAATGTCAGCGCCAGCAGCGACGTCGGCGTTGGCTCATTAAAAACAAACAACAACAACAACAGCAACAACAACCAGAGTTAGTGGAAGAAGCGAAAAGAAGTGCGAGAGAAATAAACTGTGCCCCAAATTGCCGGCGTTTGCCGCAGTTGACTGCTCGACGTCAGCGTTTTGCTCGACTGTAGCTGACACCTGGCAAAAGTTTGCCAGTTTTCTGGGCGCACAAAATGGCGACGTCGGCCTCGATGCAACCATTTTGGCCGGGTGTTTATCACATTGCTGCTATTAATTAAGCTTAACGAGGTTACCGTTCGCAACCACACCCAGTCAAGTCTGTGCAGGCCGAATGCCAGAGCGTGGGCGGGGGCCAAAGGAGTGGCAGTGGGTGTGTCAGAGTTTGGGTGTTGAAGTTGGCTAAAGCTAAGGCTAAAGCATCTTGGGCCTCTGCCGTGCAAATCCCCAGGCAACTTCATAATGAAATTTCGCCCTCATCTCATTAAAAGTCTTAAGCATTTCCCAGGCAGCAAATTGATGCGTGCTATGCCAAAAGGGTTTTCCGAAAAGGGTGGTGGGGGGGCGGGGGGTGGCACAGGCAGGATCAAGACCAGATCAAGCTGCCACGCCCAGCTTTTGCTACACAAAGAAGCCAAAAAAACAGTTGCCAGTTACCAGATGGCAGCTGCCAACGCTGTGGCGCATATTTAATTTTTAATGAAGTTTAATGGATGCCGGAAGCTTTAAGATGAAGAGAGAGCACAAAAAGCCCCAGTGGCAAAGTAACGGAATATGCCCTAAAATAAATATGCTCACATACTATTTACTTGCCAGCTGCTGCTTTGGGGAAGCCCCACTTATTAAACTGAAGTATCCCGAATATACATTTGTTTTGACTTATTTGGGTTTTCTTATTATTATTATTATTATTACTTATTATTATTACTTTGTGACTTAAAAAGCTCTCTAAATCCAAAATCTGTTAATTGTTTTTAAAACTTTATCTAAATTTGTGCGATATCTTATTCAGATAGTATGGAGTATTTCAATTTTCTCAGGACAATGAGCTGAGTTTATTATATGAATGCAAACCGATTTTTGAACCAATCTGATTCTAACCCAAAATTCCAATATTTTATAATTATTCAATCAGAAGCCTAAAATTGGTTTGTTTTAATATCAACTGAATTCAGTAGATGAAAGTCCGCCTCTTAATTGAAAGTAAAAAACAAAAAGAGGAAATTATAAAATTTCTAATAGAAAAGTATTAAAAATTGATGGACTGTTTACATAAAAAGGTTTGTGAACCGAATCCGATAATTTAAGTTTTTTCTGTTTTTGTTATTAATTTTTTTCACACAATTATACCCTGTAGCTATGTATAAATCTGATTATAGGGTGTAACTTAGACAAGCCCAGCCCGAGTTCTTTCTTTAGCCGAAAGCAACTTAAGTTTAATACAGTTTTAACATCGTTTAACGTATAGCATGTGAAATCGTAATTGATTATTAGCATTTGATAGCTAACCCGTTAGCCTAACCGTTGACGGTGTTGAGTGCCCCATCCCGAAATTAACAATTACAAGTACAACAGTCGAATATTGGCAAATGTTTTCGTTTGTCTCTAAATGCACTTAACTAATGAATTGCAATTTATGCGAATGGAGACATGGTAATTTTGGGGCTTGTAACGGGTTTTCTGAATGGCATCAAAGCTCAAGGCGTCAGAATCAACTGAACGATAAGCAGGCCATAATCACGTCGAACGCCAACCTCCAGTTAATTAACATATTAACGTAAATTCAGCAGCATCAAGAAACTAAGCTGCAGTTGCTGCTGCTGATGCTGCTGCTGATGCTGCTGCTGCTAATGCACTTTGGTAATGCACTTCAAAGTGCTTACACATCAATGTGCAACATGCAATCGTGCTGCATGCAGCGCACATCTCATTTACATGCATATATGGCAACAATAATTACATGTGCTCGACCTCCCCCCCCATTTCCGTAACCGTCCAGAAGATTTTAATTCATTAGTAGACAACGGCCAAATGCATTTCCCATGTGTGTGGATTATGCAGTTTCCGCTTGAATGCAACTGCAGCTGCTGCAGCTGCTGCTGCTACTGCTGCTACTGCAGTTGCAACAGTCGATGCAACCATTTTATCTAATTGCGCCCACATTACGCATACGCAGCATAGTACACATCATTAAAATTACGAGTGCACAAAAATGCAAAATCAACCCCCAAGCCCCCAGCCGGCAAGCTCAAGCCTAACCCCAAGCCCAAAACAATGCTAGTGCAGCAGCGAAGGCTGTTTTAAAAGTTTACATGATTTTTTTTTAATTTAATAATAATGATTAAAAAGAAAATAATAATAAAAAAAGTTAATAATTTAACGCATATTTCATGTGCTGCGTATTTAATCCATAAATATATAATACCTTGCAATTCAATATTCATGGTCAATTATGAAATCAAAGCTAATGAAAATATAAAATTAAAAATATTCTATAACGAAATTGAAGGTTTAAATCGGCACGAAATCTAACTTTAATTAATTTAATTTCTTTCAAGGAGATTGATGACCTTTGGCTAGAAAATCAATTCAATCAAGCATTGAGAAGCTTCCCTGGCTACCGATCAATTTATTGAACGGCCCTCGCCAAGCGCTTGAATGTCTATTGAAGCACACGCTACACAAACATAATTTGTAGCCGACCAATGGGCGGTTGGTGTCTGCAGCCTTGACAACTGCAAGTGGCATTAGTTGTAAAACAACAACAACCATTAAAGCAACAACAACAACAGCAATTGCACGCATTACTTTTTCTAGTACAAGGGATTTGCATTTGCTTACTAATTGAAATTAAGCAAATATTTACAAGCATGAGGATGGTAGGGGGTTGGGGGGGCGTAGTCGACCCACGTAATCCTTTTGTAGCGCATTAAAATTTGTGGAGTGGGTTTGAGAAAAAACCCAAAAAGGACCAACAGCGACGCCAGATAATTTAAATCCATTTGTACAACATTTGTCGTTACTTTCAATTGCAATTGCGAGTATGGTTTTTTTTTCTTCTCTTCTTCTCTATTTTAATTTTCTGGTAATTAGTAAGAAAAGAGCCAGGCGAAGCCGGGTCCGGCTGGGGGATGGAGAACGAAGCGTAACCGTAACCGGGTCCCATAATCAAATGTTTAAAAAAAGATTTGCAAGTAAATCCCAAGGAATTATTTGCCACTTGAAACGTTTAAAAATGCCAACAAGAATCTGTCGATGCTGATGAGGGTGACAGAAAAAAAAAAAACGGTAAACAGTAAGACACGGAGAGGATGGAAAAGGCCAAAAAACCAAAGCGTAGCAACCCCAAGCCCAATGAGTCTGGCGGGTTGGGGTCAGACAAACTTAATGAGCAAATTGTCAAATGCCGCGGCAAAGCGCGCACTTAAACATGCCGGGATCTGGAAAATGACGCCCCCTGAATGAAAGAAAAAAAAACAAAAAAAAAAAAAAACTTGACAAAAGTAGCAACAAAATGATAAAGAAGGCAAAAGAAAAACGCAAGAAAAAATCGAAGAAAAAAAAACGAAGAAAAAGTTGCCGCCGCTGTTGTTAGCCATGTTTGGGGATTTGAATAAACAGTTACGCTGATTTAATTTGGTGCCAGGCCCAGGACACAGGACCAAGCAAATCATTGGTGAAGAAAAAATTCTATCACAGTATGTCGTCTGTCACCCTCGATTTGATTTTTAAATTGCGTTCGTGATAAATTGACGAAATGAACAGCAATAACGCCGCCAAAAAGAAACGCGAAAAAAATACACACGCACACACACACTAGCACACACATTTAGAGGCAGACACAGCGAGAGGGGAAAAGATATGCAAAGAAAATTGACAACTGTCAAGGCGGCGTCCCCTGAATAGACATATAAAAATTAACTACAGACTACTTATCTTATTTGTTGACGCAGTCAAAAAACCAGGAGCTAAGCCCCAGTCAGACAGAAAGCGGACCAACAGAGCAACAACAACAACAACAACAACAACCCACAGACCAAAGCGGCATTCATTGCAATATGAACGGAAGCCAAGCCAAAAAGTTTGCCCGCCGCTTTTGATGTATGCGGTGGTGCGGCAGTGGTGCGGCAGTGGTGCGGCGGTGCGTGCTGTGTAGCGATATGGATGCGAATACGTATTCTAGTGGCAATATGCTACAAGTATCCTGGGGCGTTGACAGGAAGCAGACAATCAAGCCAAATGATACGCTGAATGAAAGCTAGAAACTCAAAACTTCTTCTCTTAATCTTCTTGACTCTACAATTTCCTTATTTTTTTGCTGCTAATGAGCGATACTTAGCAGGTGCCTTTACAAACAATTGGACAATCAAAGGCAAACTTTACGCACTTGGTCGCGACACAATTGATAACCATGTGATGGCATCAGTTATGGCCTAAACACTAACTTGACGAGATGCTAAGAATATGTGCAAAACACAAACCTATGTCCATTTAACTTTCAAAATAAATGCATACATTTTAAATGTAGAATCACTTTAGAGCTGACTATGTTATTAAAGTTTGAATTTTGGGATCTATTTTGTCCAAAAATTAAAAAAAAAAATATTTTCAGAAATTCATTTATTTAAAATGTAGAATCAATATCGGGGACAAATCATGAAAAAAATGGTGTCAAACATGAAAATCAGCTCAGTTTTGACAAAGTTATGGGAGTTTGAAGTTTGGGAGCTATGGATCCGTGAACTCTTCCAAATTTTCGTAAATTTTTGCATGATTTTTGACCAACAATTTTACCCCCTCGGAATCACTTTTAATGTTTTTTTTATACGAATTATGCTAGATCAAATTTATTAAAACTATAAATTTGAAATTTTAAATTTTGAAAAAAAAATTTTTTTTTGGGGACCACATGATTTTTTAACAAAAAAATGCAAAAAAAAATTATTTTTAAAAATGCATATATTCTGAATGTAAATTCAATCTAGAGGACAAATCATGATCGAAATGCCCTCAAACTTGAAAATCGTTTCAGTTTTGACAAAGTTATGGGACTTTGAAGTTTGCGAGCTATGGATCCGAGAACTTTACATGTCGAAATTTTTGTAAATTTTTGCATGATTTTTGACCAAAAATTTTACCCCTCAGAATCACTTTTAAAGTTGTTTTTTATACTAATTATGATAAATAAAATCGAATAAAAGTATAAATTCGAAATTTTAAATTTTAAAAATGATTTTTTGACCAAAAAATTCAAAAAAATTTTATTTTCAAAAATGCATATATTTTAAATGTAGAATCAATATAGGGGTCAAATCATGATCAAAATGGTATCAAACGTGAAAATCACTTCAGTTTTGACAAAGTTATGGGAGTTTGAAGTTTGGGAGCTATGGATAAGATATCGGATCGGATAAAAAAATTACTGACATTCTTGATCTGTCAATAAAACTAGTAACACTTTATCTTTATGTTTTCAAGAGTATATTTTCCAAGTCTCTAGCCTAATTTATCATCAAATAAAGGTTTTTCAGTTTTCTATGTTCAAGATCAATTGAAAGTTTAGACTTACCCCGACCGCTGCGTCCCACAAATCGCAGATCATTGAACTTGGCCACCTGGTTCTTCATGACGGCGGTGCAGTTGCGCAGCTCGCCGCAAAAGTTCTCATCGTTGCCGGCACGTATGGTGACGATGGTGCCATCCATGACCTCGCCCAGTGCCAGGACCTTGAAGGCAATGGGCAGCGTTTTATTTGAACGCCAGTGCGTGGGCAGCGTCGTACAGACCTGTTCAGAGCAGAAAAGGTGTGTGTCGTTAGCCAATAGCAATCAAATTTGAGCCGCACACTCACCACATGCGGAGAGCCCGTTTTGACAAGCTCGCCAGGATGCTCGGCTAGCAGGACATCGACGGTGCGCTCGATCAGATTCTCGGGCGTCAGATATGGGCTTGTATCAACGGGTTTTCCTTTGTTGCTGCTGTTATTGTTGTTGTTGCTACTATTGTTGTTGTTGTTGTTATTGTTGCTACTGTTGTTGTTATTATTCGATTCTGCATGGCGTCGCTTTGTTGTGCTGCCCGTTGTTGTTATTGTTGTTGTTGCCGTTGTGTGCTGATGTTGCTGTTGCGCCTGTTGTTGTTGCTGTTGTTGCTGCTGCTGCTGTTGCTGGTGTGTTTGATTTGAGGTGGTCGAACTGACCTCAGCTGAAATGTGCATTATTACTGTTAATTCCAAAAAATTGTATCTCTTCGGTTTTAGCTTCTTCTTTGGCTTTGTTCCGCCCTTAAAAATTCCCACGTTTGATCATCTGCAAAAAAATATGAAATTTTATGAAGTTGTCAAAAAAAGAGAGCGACAAATTTATTGACATATGATAAAGCACAATTCTCTGTTAGTGATGTTAATCCGATATGAAAATCGACTTTTTATGACTTCTTAATATCGAAAAACAAAATTAGTCTTTTTGTACAATACTAATACAAAGAGACAGAAAGTTGAATAGACTTTCGATGCTGACCAAAAATTATGCTGAATTTAAAAAGAGAGATCGAGAGCGAGAGTGAAAGAGAAAGCGAGAGAGAGGAAGAGAGAGAGACAGAGAGAAAGAGAGAGAGAGACAGAGAGAAAGAGAGAGAGAGACAGAGAGAAAGAGAGAGTAAGAAAGATAGAGTAAGTGAGAGATATAGAGAAAGAGAGAGAGACAGAGTAGGTGAGAGAGCGAGGGAATGAAAGAGAGAGAGAGAGAGAGAGCGAGAGAGAGAGAACTGAGACTGAACATAACATTTTAATAATTTACACACACACATAAAAGATCACTGAAAACAACACCTTACTTGAATTCATGAGAATCGCACAGAGGGGTCCAACTGACCATGTTAAACAATTAACATAAAGCCGCAAGACTACAGACAACAGACACTATCAAGAGCTTTCAAAAGTCTAGAAGACGCAAAACTTCACCTTTAGGTCTCTGCTGTTAACGTTGATATTTCGAGCCAAATAAAAGTGATTATAAGTTGTCTATTTATTTTGTTTTGCTTATTTTTATAATTAATCGAAGTTACATCTTAAATGTATCGCAACACTAACGATTTCTGATTGAAATTGATTTTAAACCATAAACTTGTGTTTTTGGCACGTTTGCGAGTCTTCGAGCCCGATTTAATTCTCTTGAATATTACTTTTAATTTTCTTAACATATATATTTTTTTTAGTTTAACTACCTTCTTCTGCACGGTTCTTACACATTTAGAGCATATATTTTACCCACACAATATCGCGTGCTTACAAAGTTTGTGGGTTTCCAATTGTTTTTACACCAGCCGCCCGAATAAGTATGCAACACTTTTGTCAAGCCACTTTGCTTTTGGAACGTTGACCCGGGTCCGGTACGGCCGGTACTGGCCCGCAGGACAACCGCGCACCTTTGCGCACAATTTGCATTTAAGCCGCCGCCATCGAGCACAGCTCAATTAAATATTAAAAAATCATAACCAATACGTGAAGGGTCCCGACGACCGACTCCAACTAAGATGGATGGACGAGCTGCAGCTGCCGGACATCAAAAATAAAACACGTGGAAAAAACCAGAGAATAAATACAAATTTTATTTAAAAAAAAAAAAAAAATAAATAATAATAATAATAATAAAGCGCCAGCTGTTGTCCCATTTGTGTTTGGCCACCAAAAAATCAACAATGTGCAATCGCACACACACGCACACACACACCTTTTAAAGCAGCATCCTTGTGTGTGTAAATACAAAAAAAAAGAGATTCGACTGCCGCGATGCGTTTTGTTTTTGCAATGCTTTTTGTGCCTTTCGACAACTATTCTTGTTGTTGTTTATGTACACACACACACACACATACCCACACACACGCATGTGTGGCACAATCTGTAGGTTGTATATGTACTCGTTTTTTACAACTTCCGTTTGGATTTTTGCATACAACGCGAACGCAGCTGGACAACAAATGAGCTCACCCAGTGACTATGCGGCGACATATGTGGCCACAGAGATGGGACACGGGACAGAGGGAGGGACACAGGAGACGAAAAAATGAGACAATGCAAAAACGTGATTTCGGCTTGGGGGCGGGCAAATTATTGAGGCGATGGGCAATGAAAAAATTTAACTGAAAATGCTTACTATAAATATTATTGATGGAACTGAAATAAATGAAATGAATCTAGAAATGTTGTTAAAATATGTCTTATTAATTAATTGCATTGATTAATTGATTGATTTAAAGAAGATTCTCAAAAGTTTAGTTGGACTAAAAAGTATATTTAAATTTAAGCTTATTCAAAACTCAGTTTAAATTGGGTCCTGAATCACGTTCGTATAATTAATTTTAAGAGATTGTTGTCTGATCAATTTACCTGCAGAATTGATATGATTGATTAAGTAATCCAATTAATACGAGTGTAAATGTTGCCTATGGCTGTGATCCATATATGAAACTCTAAATAATTTACATTTCTCGTTGCACTGATCAGATCACATCGCAAATATCCGTCAAGTATCTCAAGTCTCAAGTTATAGATACATTTTACGTCACTCTTTATGGAAATTTGGTTATTATTTGAATGCACGACAAAAAAAAAACACCTGAATTATATATCACAAATGTGCACAGTAAAAAAATATGAATTATAAATTGTAATAATATTTAATATATTAATAATAAACACACATAAATACACACACGCACACACACACACTGATTGATTAAACCGCGAAATAAGCTCGAGTTTGAAATTGAAATTGAGATTGAGATTTAGATTGAGCTTTAGATTGTGGAGCAATTTGGGCTTGTGGGCTCGCGTTTTTGGGGCTCTGGGGCTCTGGCGATCGAATCAAACGACACGGAGATATTAAACTATTTTTTTGCGGTAACCATGAACGCGACCACGACGAGCGGTTGGCGACGCCGACAGCGAAGTCAGCGGCGCGTCATCATAATCACGACGGCGGACAAGGACGAAAACGAGTGCGAGGACGAGGACGAGGACGAGACGAAGAGCAGCAGCGACGTCGATGTAAAGCTTCTGAATGCTGCACTCGGAATCGGTATCGTAGTCGTTGTCGGACTCGGAGTCGGAGTCAATGGTGACCGCCTTTTTGGAGTGCGAGTGCCGCCTCTTTTTGCGTTTTTCAAGCAACCGCGCTGGGTATATAATTCTTTTTCTTGGCTTAACAGTTACCACGAGAACCAGTAGCAGTGGTTTTTACTTGTGGTGTCCCAGCAGCGACGCCAACAGCGACTGACGTCGACAGCAGCGGCAGCGGCAGCAGCAGCAGCAGCAGCGGCAGCGGCGGCAGCGACGGCGGCAGCAGCGTTGCTGACGAACCGAAAGCCAAGCCAAAACCGAAACCGAAACCAAAAACGTCAACTACACCACAAGCAGAAAGGCCGCAACGATGTCTTCAACTTGGGTGCCCCCAGCCTCCAACTCCCCAAGAACCCCCCCCCCCTCCAACCCCTAACCCCGCTAAGCTGCTGCTGGAAGCAAGACAGAAAAAAAGCGCTCAATTTTGGCACACTCGCAACACCTTCGCGAGCTGCTGTTGCTGGAAATGAGTGGGGCACAAAAGCGGGTGGTAACAAAAAAAAAAAAAATATTTTGAGTCGAATTTCCCAGCTGGAAAGCAGCGACCTGCTGCTCCACTCATTTTTCTATGCAGCATCGTTACAATATATTTTTCTTATATTTCTTTTTTTCTCTTTGGCGCTAGCAACCCCTAAGACGTCTTGGAATTGCGCTGCGACGTCTTCTTCTTCGCTTTGAGTCGAAAAGCGGACGCAATAAAAAATCTCAACGTGGCGTGGTAAATAAGGCGCTTGGCGATACCCTGGACTCCCCACACAGACACACAGTTAATACAATACAATAAACACATAAACAAAAAAAAAAAAAAAAAAAAAAAAAAAAAAAAAAAAAAAAAAAAAAAAAAAATTGAAACCGGCGCGCGGCTTTGCGGCGAGCCTCTACCTAACCAGAGAATGTGCATAGCCAGCGTGCCAGAGAGCGAGCGGGACGGCCTACCTAGAAATGCGAATGAAAAGGGACGGCGTGTCACGTGTCTGAGTGCGATGGCGCTTGCCGAGCGCGTGTGCGCGGAAAAGAGAGAGTGCGACATATTGGTGGAACGGTAAAATCTTGCGGCTGCCATTTGCGGCCAAAGACGAGGCAATATTTTCCAAGCTAGGCTACCGAATTGGGCGGCTTGAGTGAGAAATTGCAACGGTAACCACATGAGCGTAAGACGTCCCCTCACCAATACACACAC
>SCDY01000943.1:0-40807 GCA_004143825.1 Drosophila micromelanica | reverse complement strand
CACCAATACACACACACACACACACACACACACGCATAAAGAGACGGATTCGTTGATTTCTTTTTGTCGCCAGGGCGGAGTTTTCTTTTCTTACAGTTTTCGGCGCTTCGGCATATTAGCGTTCAACCCTCCTACATTTTGCGGTTTTCGACAACAACAACAAGACGGTGGTGGCAGCGGTAATGTGGTGGTGGTGCTGCTGGTGGTGGTGGTGGTGGTGGCATGTGTTGTCAGTCGGCGGTTGCGCACCAAACATGTCGAAGGGTGTGTGGTTAGCGTAATGAAACCGCAAGAATTATTATACCCTGGTCGATTACTATATCAAAACTCTAATCCGGCTGTCGTGCAGCCAACCAAACTGCTTCCCGCACCAGCCAATGAGCGCTGCCGCGCCCCCAACTTATTGCCAAAAACCACTTCGCGGCCAAATTGCCCTTACAAAAAAAAAAACTCATTTGAAAATGGTGTCACGCTTCTTAGTCGCAAATGTTTCAATTTAATGTCCTCAATATTACAAACGCAATTTTTGTAAATATTTATGCTGATTTGGCCATGGTAAATTTTTAGCCAGGTTGTATTCTGTAATACCTACAAAAAAGCCACTTTGAAAAACTTTTTTAAAAAATATTGATTTCTTAAGCGGTAAATTTGTGATTTCTTAAGCGGTAAATTTTATTTAAAGTTTAAAATTCGCGAAAAGTTTCGGTATAAGTTTGTATTTTGTTTCTCACCCATGTCTAAAATATTAAAATGCTTGAAATAATACAAAATACTTTCCCTAGGTTCAGAAATCAATACAAAAAAAATATTTAATTTTGTTACCTAGTAATTCGATAAAACTTTGTTTTGGGATCTGAAAACATAAAATATTCTGCACTTATCTCTTGACCTCAAAGATCTGCTCTTTAAGTAGTTTACGGTTAGAAGAGGGAAGATGATATTAAAAAAAATTGAAATCGTGAATATTGGATCTTATATCATGTGATAAGCCCGTTAGGCCTTCCCATCTATTACTTTTAAATATCTGTTTAGACACTTTTACTATGAACAACACGACCTTACAATCTGATATAAAAAAATCTTTATTTATTTTGGATAAATTTATTTAGAGGAACAGATATCCGTTTGCCCATTCAAAAAAATACGTACTAAGAATTTTAAAAGAATTTATTCATTATGATTTAGTCAATAGCAATGCAATTCTCATGAATTCTTCTTACCCTTTCACTCTCTTACTCGCTTCTTTCGCTCTTTTACTCTCCCTCGCTCTCTAATTTTCTCGCTCTCCCATTTATTTGCTCTCTCTCTTTTTCTTTCTGCCAAATTCTCTATTTTTGTTCTCTGTAATTTTCTCTCTCTGACTTACTCTCTCTATCACTATCTCTCTCTCTCTCGCATTTTCTCATTCTATCTCTGGCTCTCTCACACTCTCTTGATCTTTTACTTTCCCTCTCTATCTCTCTCTCTTTCTTTCTCTTCCTCACTCCCATCGGAAAACTGTCTGCCAAATTTTAAGTCTTCTGATAAATTCAATAAATCTACCATATAGATTTGATCGATTTGCCACACCCCCAGTGGATGTAGTCAAAAAATGATAACACTTTATCTGATGCTGGTACAGACAAGTACATAACTTGTTTTTAGACGGACAGACAGACGGCCACAACAAAAACGAGTATACAAAATAATGATGATTATGGTAATCAAAGTTCGAGGTGTGCACAATAAACAACAAATTCTTCGTTTGTTTGGAAGCATATCAACGAATCCTGTAAATCGAGAAAATATTTCTGTGTGTTTATCATTAGCCGGCCACAAGGCGATCGGGTTAAGTGGGGAGGCTGGTAATACCAGAGCCCTAGGGCGTGGCTCGTTATCAGCGCCTTGAAGCGGGCCAATTAAGACATAACCCAAATTCGAGGGCCAGAACAAGCAAATAAAAGAGAATCTCAAGTGCGAATGCGAATGCGAATGCGAACGCGAATGTGAATGTGAGTGTGAATGTGGATTGGAGCGAGTTGGCAGCTCTGGGCAGAATTGGAAGGGCCGTGTGACGACCGCGAAGCAACACCCCGGACAATAGCGACGGACGATGACAATTATTATGTGCAGTAAGAACAACAACTAAAGCAACAACGAAGAAGAAGAAGAGCTGAAACTGCTGACTGGTGTTGCACTTAAGGCGCCGCTTACAACAACAACAACAACAACAACAGAAACAGCAACAAAGCGAAATCCTTGCCTTAAAGATTTTGTGCAAATAATTCAAGAGGCAGTAAAAAATAAACGAGCTGTTGGCGAATATGACTGAGTGGGTGGTGGGTAGGTAGGTGGTGGTAGGGGGGAGGGGGTGTGCGGCACACACAATTTAATGGCCAGCAAAGCGATGACAAGCGACAAAAGCTGTCGGCTGTTGACGGCTCTTCTGGCAGCTTTTGTGTGTTGATTTTTCTTTTAATTGTTGCGGATTTGCATTCTGACACATTTGTCAACCTCAACCTCAGAGTCGCGCAACGGCGGCAACAAACTCACAAAAGGGTTGCCTACAAGGCGGCTGTGTGTGGGTGTTGGATGGGTGTGCGGGTGTGTGTGCTGGGTGTGGGTCTCAAATGTGGCCAAGAGGGCGCATTTGCAGCAAAAGCCTCGTTTGTACAGGTTGTATGAGAAGCGTTTATTATTTATTAGCTGGCATGTCTATTTGCGTGTGTGTCTGTGTGTGTGTGTGTGTGTGTGTGTGTGTGTGTGTGTGTATGACAGGAGGTGAGGCCTTAAGCCCGTTGGGATAATAATAAACGCCAGGGCCAAGTCATTTGTCAGAGAAACTCAACAACAACAACACCTACACCAGCAACTGTGTGTGTGTGCGTGTGCGTGTGTGTGTGTGTGTGTACAAGTGTGTTTTGAGTGACATGTGTCAAAACTGAAAAACTACGCGAATTTGTGTCAAATACCCTTGTCAGCGCGTTTCAAGTGCAACAAAATACTCGAGAAAAGCACGTGTTGGTTTTTGGGGTACAGAACAGGGGGGCGGATATGGGTTGGGGGTGCGAAAATTGTATACTTGAATCTGTCTGTCTGTGTGTCAGCGCTGTCGCCAAAAGAGTTGAGTTGAAGTGTTTTACACACTTAACATATGATGGGGAAATTCCAGCGACACTTTCAGTTTGTCGACTAAAATAGATTAGTATTCTATGTGGAACACACTTTCGGATACACTGAGAGAAACAGGACACGCTAAATTCAAGTACACAGAAATATCACAAAAATCATTTGGTTCTTGTCAACTTGTAAAGTGACTAAAACTTAAAATTAATTAATTGATTTCATATTCAAAAAATCAAAGTTCTTAAAAATAATACAAATATTAATATAAAATTCAGTATTTAATATAAAATTTAAATACATAAGATAAGTGTTAAATATTGTGAATGGAAGTGCAACGTTTTAGATTTTAGTTACAATGTCTGGAAATATTTGGTAGCTGAAAATCTTTTAAGAAATAAGAGAAGTGGTTTTTAGCTTGGCTAAAGTTTGACAAATAGCTTGGTTTTTTTCTGAGTGTGTGCACATAGAAAGCTAATTTTAATATCTTTCCCTGTGCACCAAGTTTATTCTATCAAACATTAAATATAACATTTCTCGTAAAAATATATAAATGTATATTGAATAATAAAAATTTATTAAAATATACTAAATTCTTATTTTTTAAAAGTAGACATTATTACACCTCATGTTGTATGTCAAAGTAATCTCCCAAAATTAAGTGAAACATTTTTTGGTATTTAATATAATTGCTGCAAAAAGCATTCAAAGCAGTTTAAATCGGTTGGGACATTGAATTTTCAAAATACAAAAATTTACATAGTTATTTTAAAACCCAATATGTTGCAGAAATTTTCTACCAATAAAATAGAAAAAAATTCCGCCAAAAATTAATGTGTTTAATTAACCTGTTAGGTTTCGATTGAGTCTTGATCAGATATTAAGACGAGGCTTGCATTATAGAAAATTATATAAAATTTGGTCGCATTTGTGCCAGCCATTTAATGGATTAAACTGGACGCATAAGACCCAAGTCCGCCCCGCCACGACTCGAAACTACTTATGAGGGTTGTTCCAAGTGTTTTTTCGCAAATTTCTTATGCGAGTACATAAAATAAAAAAAACAGCCAAATTGCCTTTGATCAATGCAAACAAATCATAAAACGCGGTTTACAGCTCCCATGTGTGTAATCGCTGACATTTAACGTTTGGCATTCTTTAAGGCTTACGGCTCGCACGTGAGGGTTGCTCCCAAAAAATAAAATGAAACATAAAAAAAATAACAGAAACAACCTTATCCACATGGTCCATGGCAAATAACATGCGCCGTGGGAATTTGTATTTAAGAAAGTTAAAAATTTTTAAAAATGTTTAGCAAATTGAGATTTTGTACCTTTGTTTTGATTTTGGCAATCTTTTACAAGCCAAATTGCTGACAAATCGGTTTGCAATTCAAAAAATGTTTGGAACTGATTGCAAATAAAATATCAAATATGCAAAGTGTCCTTGGATTTTCAACTTGTAGCGAAATCAATTTCTTAGCTAATTTTTTTGAAATTGTATTTTTGATTTTATTGAAAACCAATTTTCGAATTTTTGTGTTTGAATTCAAAAATGCAAATTATGGGAAATTAAATAGAGAATGTATTATTTGAGGGAACTCTAATAAGAGTTATCCTCAAGCCTTCCTATGTATTTTTGTATTTGAACACTGTTTTTTATTCTACTTTTAAAATATATTTTGTAAAATACAATTTTTTAATTTTTTTTAAAATTATTTTTTGTTTTTAAAGAAAATACGTTTAAATATTATTTTTAATTGATTTATGGTACTAAGTGATTTTGATTTTTGATTTTGAAATTCTGAAATGCGACTATATCTTATATATATAGTTATTATATATATATATTATATATATAGTTATTTAGTTAAATGAAGAAAATATGTAAGTTGAATAATGTTTTAAGAATAAATTTTATCAATTAAAATTGCAACTGTATTTAGAAATAAATCTTACTCTCAAAAGTTAAAACTATCTGAACTACGGTTCAGCAATCCGGTCTGTAAACTTGGCTAAAACATAAATTAACGAATAATTTCATTAGACAAAGAACAGCAACAAAATATATAAGTTCATAAAAAGAAGGAAACTTGAGTGCAAAATGCGCAAACTTTGCTGACGTGATTGTTGCGTGCGGTGCATAGTTAAAGGCCACATTTGTTTTAATGGTCAAATGTGGACACACACACACATACACGCACACACGCACACATTGGGACACCCACACGAATGGCGACAATAACCGTAAGGCCAAGGATAATAATAAGTGACTAAGTGAGTGAGTAAGTGAGTGAACACGGCGCCAGATAACGATAACGTAAATAATGACCAGGCGTAAAAAACACACACACACACACACAAAATAAAACTCTCGGGGAGTGGGGGGGGGGGGGGGTTTTTGAAGAAATACGTGCTCGATATTCAATAACCGCACCGAACTCTCAGAACCAGCCAAAAGGACATTGCACACTTTCAGGCGGCGGCGCAGGCGGAAAAATTGAATTGAACATTTCCGGGCCGACGCTGATGGCAACCATGTGGGCAAGAAGGACAATGACAGGACACACTCACACACACACACACACGCAGAGAGGCATATCCATGACTGACCCATTCAATTAAGCATGAAAAAAATGACCTGAACGCGTCGTGCGTGGGGACGAGCCGGCCTACGTGATAGCCATGATAGTCGCCGACCGTTGTTCATAATAAAAAAAAATATGTATACAAAAACAACAGCAAGAACAACAAAAAAGGACATCAGATGCGGGGACTGCTCGTCCAGCAGCAGCACTTAAGGAGCCAGCGACGGACGCTGCCCGCAACAAAACACGCATCACTTGTCACACATACTTAGCAGCCGGGCACAGTCGGCGGCAAGTGCGAGCGAGATGGCCTGGCGGGTGGGAGCGAGACGGCGATACCAATAACGCGCCCAAAAGGACTCACTTATTGTCATGTCCTGGTGTTGTTATTGAGGTGTAATACAATTTTTTCCATGATACCCATAACAATGGTGAACGAAAAAAGAGCCGAAAAAAATAGAAACAGCAAGTCGGGTATAACCGATTTCGCGATACTCGTTCACAAGAAAATAAATGTAAAAAAAATTTAAAACGTTCCACGTTTTTTAAATTTAGCAGAATATAAATTTATGTATCTGCTAAATATAGTGAGATTTGGCAATTTGCCACGCCCCCAATGGGCGTATCCATATCCCCCGTAATCTAGCTTTAATGTGCATAGCTTTAAAACTGATTAATATGTGTAGGTTCTAGCCTGCATGGCGACAACATTAAAATTGCTTTTGCAGGTACGAAGCCAATATGCTCGCTTTAGTTCGTGAATGAGTATTCGTATAAAAAAGACAGAAAGTCGAAATAAAATGAAAACGCCATGCCGACGCAATCAGAAAGGATAACGAGCCGGCGTCGTCCTGGTCACATATGGCGGTATTAGTTTTAGCAACAATAGCAAACGGCAATGGATTGGGGTGGGGGGGAAATGGGGGGTGGGGGGTTGGCCTTCTGTGTCCGGCATTGCATAAACTTGCAATTGAGCCAATTTGTAAAGTGCGGCAAGCCCATTAACGAGCGAAGGCAACGAGCAACTACTCGTTACAGGACAATGGCCAGTGCTGCCAATCGAACGTCAGCACCTGCGTCAGAAGGCGACGACGACCCCCCAACAGAAGCCAACGAACAGGGGGGTGGGTGGATGGGTGTGACAGAGACCGGTGTGGGTAACCCAGAAAGTTTTCGGCGCGTATCCCTTTTGGGTTGCGAGGACGACTACTTTGCATTACAAGCGTCCACAGTGAAATTAAAATAAAGTTCTTTCTGCTGGCGATTCAGAACATTGGGGGTTGGGGAGGAGAGGGCTGGGCAGTGATGTTTTCACATTTTTTTTTGTGCTTAACTACAAATAAATCTAAAACTCGCAAATTCCTTGAAAAGCTCGACTTCGTTGATGGATACAGCCAGCACCGAGAATATGCCAGAATACGGGTCGGCCACAGTTGGGCAACGCAGTTTTATTTTGCATTTACATGCCCACATGCATTATGCATACATTTGTATGTGTGTGTGTATGTGCGTGTGTGTGTATGTGTGTGTGTGTGTATGTGTGTGTGGCATAGTCCTTTGGTCCATTGAATGCTCTTACAGCGAATCCTTTGCTATATACCAAAATACTAAGCTTAAATTTTGTAAACAAAAAATTAAACAATTTTTAGCATTTTTCAATAAGCTATACTTTATAGTGAAAAAAATATATACATATATGTATGTATATATACTGAATATATAAAAAAGTCTAGAAACATTTTGTAAAAATATTTTTAATCTGACTGATGTAACATTTTTTATTTTTAAAAATATTTGTTTGGTGCAAAATATACAAAATATATGTGATTTAATAAATAAAAAAAAATATATATAAAATATAAATATAAATTATATATAAATAAATATATAAATATACATCTTGGCCTATTCAAAAAGAATTAAAAATGTAGAATATGCATATAAAAGTGAGGGAAAAAGATGATTTCAATTTATATAAAATTTATTTCTTTTAAAACATAAATACATTTTTTTTAAGACAACGCGTTTCTTGTTGTGGACTTGACTCGCAATTATAGTATATTTATTTTTAATAACTAGCTTTTTTTTTAAATAAGATTTGATTAATTAATAAATTTATTTAATATTTTAATCATAAAAAATGTGTGCACTATGAGAGATTATAAAAACATATTAAGAAATTTCTGTTTATGTTTTTTTTTTCTCTTATTGAACTGAAAAAGCAAAAAACTTTGTCAAAGTAGGGTATTCAAATTTCGAGAGGCAGCACAAAGCTCTGTCGTATTTCTTGCTGTATTTTTTAGTTTTGACTGCTTTTCAGTTTTTCTCTCATCCTTTACTTGTTGTTTATTTTTTTTTTTTTTTGTTATTTTGCAAGACTTTGAAACAAGGCGCAGACTACAAAAAAATAAAGTATGCAAAAAGTAAAACAAAAAGCGTTGGACACAAAGGATGCTACAATAATATCCTTAAGCTACAAATGCAACATGAATTTGTCTTTGCTCGACCCGAGACTGAGCCCGGGTCCGAGTGCGGCTGGCCAGCCCCGCCCCACAATGCCCGCCCACTTAACCCGCACTCAACAATTTTGTTTTGCTCTTTCTTCGAGTTGCCTTGGCAAAAAAACAAAGCAGCATCACAAATATATATATACATATATAAAAAAAAAAAGAAAGGATACTCGAACTTTACAAATGCATGCACATTAGAGCACCAACCCATGTGTGTGTGCGTGTGTGTGAGTGTGTGTGTGTGCGAAGTAATCTTATGCGTATCATGTGAACTCCACATATGCCTTGTTTCTCCTCCTATATAGTTTTCCTACAGCTAGTCCTTTGGTCCTTTTTGCTACTTTTGCTTCGACACTTATTTTAATTTATTTCATTTCATTTATGTATGCTTCAAATGTCCTTTGTGCGTTTGTCCTTTTTTCTCTCTCTCGCTCTCTCTCTCCCGCTTTCTGCTTGACTCGACTTCTGTATGTGTAATTAAATAAAAACGTATTTCAAGCGACTTTAAAAACACATGTATCCCATATGTACATATATATATATATATTTATGTATATAGTTGTAAATATATATAGATGGGGATGTTCTCGCGTCCTGCAAAAATATATCTGCAAGCTTTTATTTTAATTGCACATTGAAATTAATGTTAAATGCTGATAAAAGAAATGTCAACTTTAAGTATACTTTCTGTTTAAATCAAATTCTGTTTAAATCAAACCAAAAACAAACAAAAAATTGGTGTCGGTTCAGACACAGGTTCGAACCCATTCGTCAATCGTTAACGTGGTTTTTTACATCAATAATCCCATGTGTTGGTTTTAACCTGATTATTTATTGTTATAAAATGGATTTCCCCTGATATATATATATATATATATATATATATATATATATATATATATATATATATATTATATATATTATATTAACCCTAAAATTAATATATATATATATTTTTTTTTTAAAATTGTTTATAAAGTGAAAGTAAGAGAGTTTGGAGAGAGTTTTAAATTCTCATATTACCCTGTCATAGATTTATATATTTAAATATTATACCGTTGGTATAGGACACTAAAAAGCATTACCCATGAGAAGTTAGAACGTTGTAGGCGGGTGTAACCGACTGCGCAATACTCGTTCACAGTTATTAATTTTTATAAATATTTTGGAAAAATATCGGTTTTTGTAAATTGGTGACTCTAGCTCTAAAATGTATCTTTAAAAGAGGAAACTGTCTGCAAAATCAGATATATCTTTAAACTGAGAGAACCCTATAAATAGTTTGCATCGATCACAAACTAACACTAGTATGTTCCACATATTCCAAACCCAATATACCCTATTCACTTTTTTGTAGAGTATAGTATAAAAACATGTCAATAATTTGGGTGTTTTTGATTTTTAAATAAATTTAAGTGCATAAGTTAAATTTAATTTATATGTTCAACATTCGCTAGTTATTATTAGAAATGTTATAAAAAAAATAACTTTGAAGTGAAATAAATTTTCAAACAGTTTTTTATCTGGACAAACTAATTGAACGCATTTTTGGGGGATGCACTCAGACCTGTTGGATCGTTGTTGTTGTCATCGGTATCGATGTCCTTTTTGTCCTTCGAGCAGTCGGCGAACTGGAGAAAGGACTTCGCTTGTCGCAGTTGATCAAGCGGAGCGAACGCGACCTCAGTCTTGAAAGTGCATTCGCTGGAGAAATTGATATAGGTTTCCGTTTGGTTCGATTCAGCCGGATCGTTTCGCATTAACTTGTCCGCCTGCTCGCTGAGATCAGCTGCGAGAGGTTCGTCCTTTTCCCGATTGCGTCGCAGCAGCTCCCAATAGGAGACATCGGGATGGAACGAGGACTGATATTTTGGCGGCACCAGCACCTTGGTCACCTTGGGCATCAGCTTGTCCACGGGCCGGACATAGTAGCCATCTCCGGTGGCGCCGCTGGTCACCCTCAGCTGGGCCAGGCGACCCGACAGATGTGTGTCATGTTGCGCTGAAATCCACAAGCTCAAGATCTGAATGGGAATCGAACCTACGCAACCCCCTTTATCGGATGCCTCACCTATATAGTGCTGTTGCTCGCGCAGCTCACGCTCTGGCATCACCAT
This sequence comes from Drosophila micromelanica, assembly GCA_004143825.1. Lineage (NCBI taxonomy): Eukaryota > Metazoa > Arthropoda > Insecta > Diptera > Drosophilidae > Drosophila > Drosophila micromelanica. The sequence continues at coordinate 30,491 of SCDY01000943.1, read as the reverse complement.
CGGCAGCGGTGTCGGATAATCCTTGTGCGGCCCCATCTTGACCCTCTCACCCATCAGCTGGCGGGCGCGACTGGACACCGATCTCTTCCCGGTGACCACATGCTCAAAGCCCGGCGGCGGTGGTGCTGCCGGATGCAGTCGCAAATTGGTAACCGTTGCCTGGACAACTGTCAGAGCGGGTACTCACGTCTGGGATGGCTGGGATCCTGGTGGCGTCCGTTCAACTGGAGTGGCTCCCACACCCGACGGGACTCGCAAACCGGCTGCCATTGAGTCTCAACGTTCTGGGCATCCGACAACGAGACCTGGCAACGGGATCGGGCACGCGGCGAGACAGAGGCACGCGACGCCCTCTGGTTATCCTCATCCTCCCGGAGGTCTGGCCCAAACGTCTGTGCTTGATCCCATTCAAACATCAGATTCGATGGCTCCGCCGATTGTGAGCACGTCGGCTGTTCGCTGCTCAGCGGCATGGCCGGATAGTAGCCGGACAACATCCGGTTCTCCGCATGCATCACATTGCCATAGCCGGCTATCAGCGGCTTCATCATTGGACGCGGCTGCACTTGGCAGGAGTTGAGCGTGCGAGATTCGTGATGGTGGCGACGTGTTCGACTGCCAACACCACCTCCACCAGCTCCACCAGCCCCCTGACTGCTCGACCTTGGGTCACGCTGGTCGGGAGACGGGCTCGGCTGACGCGGCAAAACGTTGCGGATTGCTCGACGAAACTCGCTGATCTTCTGCAAACGATTCGGCGTCGATGGTGGCGTCAGTGCCGCCGACTGCGCTGCCGTCGCATTGGCCAGAATTCGATCGGGTATCGGCACCGTCACCGTCGCGGATTTCGCCGCCTTTCTCGACTTTGGCTTCTGCGTCAACATTGGCCATTGGGATGCGGCCTTTGCCGTGTCCGTTGCCGTTGCCGTTGCCGTTGTGGTTGTGGTTGCGGCCAACAATCCGGCATCCGGCTCATCCACAATCCCATTGGCCACCACAGATGCCCACGAAGTTGAACGTCGCGATGTTGTCATAACAATAAAAGAAGCCCCAATACTTGAATACTCTTTAGAGGATAGTTTCTAATTACCCTATCCGTAGTCTGTGGCGTTTGCAAAATGTATTTCAAATTAAAAATGTAAAAACAATAAAACACTTGACAGCCAAATGTGTTACGATAAAAAAGACGAAATGTCAGTCGCAAAAGCTGTTATAGTTTTTCTCACTCTCTCTCTCTCTCTCTCTCTCTCTCTCTCTCTCTCTCTCTCTCTCTCTCCCTCTTTCTCTGTCTTTTTCTGCTAATCTGTTATATAGTGCTGAGATATTTATAGTCAGGGAGAAACAGATAACAAGAATCGATATTTGATTTTTGCATTTAAAAATTTAAAACTTACCTATTTTTGACAAAAAAAAATATTTTTAAATTTAAAATTTTTATGTTTAATCGATTAATCATTTATATACCAGCGTAAAAATTATATTGAGGTAATCAATTTTTTTAGTCAAAAATCATGTCAAAAATTACAAATATTTTTAAGTTTTCAGTCCCAACTTTTCAACCAAAACTGAACCGATTTTCATGTTTAATACCATTTTATTCATAAATGTAGCTCTAAATAGGATCTGCATTAAAAAAAAAATAAATAATTTTTTTAAAAAATTTTTTTTAATTTGAACATTTATTTTCAATCGATATCTGGAATCCACATTAGAATAAAATGTCATCTAAAAACTGCTTTTAAACAATTTCTTGTTAAAAATCTAAGGAATAAGCTTAAAGTTAATACACATTGATTCAGATGATGTATATAACAATATTTATATTCATTTCAAATTTATTGAACGCTTTTCCAATTTCATAAAACAAAAATACCGCTTAAAGCAAAAGCTTGGTATCTATAGGCGGGCTTTTATTACCAATATTACGGCACTAAACTTTCATGCAGCCAGCCCGCTCAAAGCTCCGCTTTCTACTAGCGCCATCTACTGGCGCCATCTAGTAAACGATGCTGAATTTGCAAAAATGTATAATTCCAGTTCCCCCCAAGACATTTGGCGTCTTGGTGACAAATTATTGCCTTTATATTAGTCCAATAAATTCAGATTTATTTAAAACGCAATCAGCAAGTCAAATAAAGGAACCCGAAATCAGTAGTGAAGATGTTTTAGTTTTTTTTTTGGCGAACATGCATTTGATAAATGGCAGCAGATGTTCAATGCGCGTTGTGTGTTGAGAAACACGGCAGAGAACAAATTCAGCTGTTTACCATTCGCAACGTTAGCCAACACCGAAAAGCTATTGATATCCAAAGATATACACACACACACACAAACAAACGCACACTTTCTTTCAACATAAAGATACACACACACAATAGTTGCAAATATTTATATATTTAAACGAAATTCAAACGATCAGTTAAAGGAATTGATATAAATATATATATATTTTAAAGTGAATGTGCAAATAATTGTTTAACAAAATAATAATAATATATTTGCGTCTATAAAAAAAGTGTGTGCATATCAAAATTATATTATATATATATGTGTTATTTATATATATGTATATATATATATATATATATATATATACTTATAGTAGGCAACAGCTGGTCGCAATATTGTAAACAGAAAAAAGAACCCGGAATCGAGCCCCGTTTTCGCTATCAAGTGATGCACTGATTTATGGCTCCCACGCACATGTGTGCGTATTTGTGCATGTGTATTTGTGCAAGCGCTTATCGCCTAAATTGTTTTGTTGTTGCTGTTGTCACATTGAGCTAGGGCAGGGTCTGGTGACAGTGGGCAACACTTGTGGTACAGTGGGGCGCGTCACACGTTATTTTGTTTTTTTTTCGGGGGGGGGCTGATAAGCTGCGCTCGAGATGTCCGCAAAGGCTGCCGCCGTCGCAGTCGCCGGCGCGAAGAACCTGTTGCGCGGCCTCAACATGCTGCGCTCCCAGGGCAAGCTCACCGATGTGACGCTCATCGTCGAGGATCATCGTTTCAAGGTGTGTACTCCAACATTTCTATAAAGTTCACTGCTAATTCCCTCTTTTAATTCTGGCAGGCACATCGCGTGGTGCTGGCGGCCAGCAGCGATTACTTTTGCGCCATGTTCGCTGACTGTGCCATGATCGAGTCCCGCAAGGAGGAGGTCACCCTCTATGGGGTTACGGCGCGGGCGATGAGTCGCATCATTGTCTACATATACACATCGCTGCTGGAATTGAATGTCGATAATGTTGAGGAGACACTGGCGGCGGCCACGCATGTCCAGGTGAAGGAGGTCATTGAACGCTGCACGGTATTCCTCGAGAAGAAGATTAGCATGGACAACTGCCTGGCGATAGCGAGCATGGCCGAGATATATGGCCAACAGGCGCTGGCCGAACGCGCCTATCGTTATATATGCGCCCATTTCAAGGAGTTTGCCGCCAGCGCCGATTTCAAGGATGTGAAGCTGGAGCAACTGCGCTATATACTATCCAGCAACTATCCGATCGATGTCAGCGAACTGGAGCTGGTGCATCTCCTCTGCCGTTATGGACTCGATCAGCAGCTGGATAATGGCGCACTCCGTGAACTGTTGCGTCTCATCAAATGGCAGTACATTAGGCACGAAGAACTGAAGACGCTCAACTACTCGCTGGTCGAGGAGTATCTGGCCAAACGGCTGGAGAGCAGCGCCGGCGGCGGGAGCGGAGAGGAGACGGGCTCCGAGGCGCCCGAACAGGGCCAGGGACCAACAAATATGCGCGGCATGGAGCTGAGTCTGCTCAAAATTGGCGGATTCGAGTGGAAGGGTCTAACCAATGAGATTATGTGCTTCTCACCAACGAAAATGAAGTGGTACGAATTAACCTCCATACCGCACATTGATCAATGTAAGTGTCCCATTTCCCATCTGCACCTGGCGAAGTGGTTTATCTGACGCTTGACACCTTTTTTACAGGCAATTTCGGCACCGCCGTCCTCAACAATGAGCTGTTCATTGTGGGCGGTGCCTACGATGTGTGCCTCAAGGAGTATATTCATCCGTTTGGATTTCGCTACTGCCCGCTGCGCGACTCCTGGGTGACCATAGCGCCCATACAGCTGGATCGCTGTCGCTTCTCGTTGAACGCCGTTGGCAAACAGCATCTGTATGCCGTCGGTGGCATTGTGGAGCACGACGATAACTCCGAGGAGGCAGTGCGTTGCATATCCAATGTGGAGCGTTACGATATAGTCAGCAATACGTGGACGTATATGCCCAGCCTGCAGGAAAATCGTAGCCAGCATGCGGGCGTCGTTGTCGGCGATAAACTCTACATATCTGGTAATGTAATAAAAAATAGATATATTGTGCATATATATAAAAAAACCCACCTATCTAAAGTTGAATTTTAAAGGGTTTTCCAAGGGTGAAAAATTCAATTATAATTATAATTATTAGAAATAATAACGAATCTAGTTAAATTCATTTAAAACTTGTTTCAAAAAATCCAAAAAAAATGCATTCAATAGTGTAAAATTTAGTATCAGCTTAAATTTAAAATCAATCAATCATATTTATAGATAGATCTTTAGTACGCGAACATAAAATAAATTTACTGCAGAGATATGCTTATAAAAAACTCTTTAAAATCGATTTTTATCGATTATAATGCAACGGGAAATGATATCGAAAAAATAAATTAACTTAATCTGCGTTTGGATTAGAAGAATGAATTTTTAAAAGGCTTAACAGGCTCCTCAGAAGAATTTATACATTTTTTGTTTTTGTTGACCAAGCTATCACCGAATATGGCTAAAAACATTACATTTTTGTAAACACCTTAATAAACTACTTTTTTTTATTGTAACACAGGCGGCATACATTTGGCCAACATATTGTCGAGCATGTGGTGTTTCGATACGAAGAGCGAACGGTGGCTGGAGCTGGCGCCGATGCCGACGCCATGTTGTGACCATGTGCTGGTGGCCATCGACAATCGCATCTATGCGTGCGGCGGGTGGCACGAGACGCTTCGGGAGTCCCGTGTGCTGGTGGAGCATATTTATGCATATGATATTGCGAGCAATACGTGGAGCGTGGAAACGAAAATACCCGCACCCAAATTCTATTCGGGCGTCACCTCAATGCGTCGCACCATCTTTTTTGTGGGCGGACTGGATTCAACCGAGTCCATTGATCGGGCCAGCTCGGAGACAATGGCTTATGATCTGGACACCGGCGACTGGTGGCATCGCAAGGACTCCTGGGATACGCCAAACGATGTCTGGGAATCCACGTGTGCAACCATCTACGTTCCCAGCTTTGATTCCTAGCAGGGCGTCCATTAGTGACAATTTTCCAACGAATTTAAACAACATCTGATATCATAATATATATATATATATATATATATATATATATATATGTGTACATGAAATGCAATTATATAGAATGCTCTCCATGCTTGTGATTAGCCTGCAAGTGCTAGCCCCCATGTTACTACTGTACAGTGAATTAACGTGCCAAGCAAGGCCACCAACAACAATTGTTAAAAGCAGGTCAACCGGTCGAATGTGTAACTATTAGAGAAGTATTTAGAAAGCAATTATAAATAAAAATCAAATTTTTGTTAGCAAAAAAAAAACAAATTTTGTTTCCATTACAAATAAAATAAAAAATTTGAAAAAAATCGATTTTGGTTATATTTTTTTTTTTTTAATTTTTAGAATCCTATATAGAATTGCATTTCAGAAAATTCATAAAAATAAAAACAAATCGTATATTTGATGGGAGTTGCCATGGAGCTGGCAGATACTTTTATATATTTTTGGTAAACATTTGCTGTCACATACATATAGTATGTACGTACATCGTACATCGTTACATCGTTTAATACAGATGCACAAATACATAATAATATACGCAGCGATAAAATCTTAAGTGTCAAGTGTCAAGAATGCTTACAAGGTACGCAGAAACAAGCAACGTGGCTAAAATAAGACGCTTACACACATATAGATCGGATCTAAAAAGCTATGTCTAAAACACAAAGAAGAACCTCGGCTTAAAAGACAATTACAGTTACAGTTACATATTACAGTTAAAGCTACAATTAGAGTTACAAAATAATGCTTAAAAATTGAACAAATACAGATGAAAGTACACAGCTATTGGTTACACAGATTCCAGAGCGTCCAATCTGAGAGCTACGTGTTGTGATGCGGCGCTATAACCACCCAGCCATCGTTCTCAACGGTATCGCCACCGGAGATGGCGCCGGACAGCTCTTGGCTGCCGCTGACAATCGGCGGCTGCAGACGGGCGTGGGAGTTCGCCTGACGCGCGGCCGGCAGTTTCTCCCACTGCTGCTGCAGATTATTGTAAAGGCTTTGCAGGCCCTCCTGTACAAGAAATGAAATTAATGAGAAAAGGTGAGAAAACCAGGTGAGAAAAACATGTAGGAAAAACAATACTCGTTCACAGTATAACAGCTAAGAATCGACTTGTTTTCCATTTTACAAAAAAATAAAATTTATGTGGGCGGTATTTTTTTTGGATCAAACTTGGTAATTTTACCTTTTAAATTGGGATTCAGTTATAGATTTAATTGATTTGCCACGCCTACATGGGCTTAGCCAAAAAATATTTATACGGTTTTTAGTGAAAGTTATCATTAATATAAATAAAAAATTAAATCTTAAAAACTGGGGCTGATTAATATATTTTAACGTTTTGCCACGCCCCTAGTGGGAGTGGCCAAAAAATATTAATACTGAATATATGACGAGAGTATAAAGGAGTATATATACCATATTCCAAATCTCTAGCTTCAATAGCAGTGAGAATTACTGTATTACGGTTAATGAAATTTCATAAACCGAATATACCCTTTTCACCTGATGAAGTGGGTATACAGATAAAAGTGTGAAAACCCACCTTGTCCTTGATTTTGCGCAAGAGCTCCTGTTTTTGGTCGCGTTCGGTGCGATCCATTTGCAGGATTAGCTTCTCCTTGAAGTCCTGGGCGTAGTAGAGGTTCGTGTCCACGCTCAGATACTCCTTGGCCATGTGCCGATGATCACGATAGATCGACTGCGATTCGGCATTGTTCGGTATGGGCGGCTCCGGCTGCAGTTCTGGATCCAAGATCTCGGCCAACGATTGCTCCGTGCAACCGCAGCCGGCATCAACGTCCGCATCCGCATCTGCATCCGCGTCGGCATCCGCAGCCACATCCGCATCGACACAATCATTCGGAACGTTGGTGTTGTTGGGGGCGTGGCCAAGCAGGCCGTTTGTGTTGAGTTCGTTGTTATTCGTATTGTTAATGTGACTATTATTGTTAATGTTGTTGTTGTTGTTGTTATTGTTTGTGAGGTCCGTGGTGTTGTTGCTGTTGCCGCTGGTCATGATCACCGGCTTCGTATCGGTCACCGTTAGACGTTCCCGGCCATCGCTTTTGGCTGTAAGAAGTGGCAAGAATTAATTTATAAAAAAATATGTAAATATATAATATAATAATATAAATAAATTATATTGATTGAATGAACGTACTATAGATAATCCAGCAACTGTGCAGATCGCTGGTCTGCTTGGTGTTGATCAAGGCGCGTGTGTCGCACATCTTGATCGATAATTATCAAGTTAATTACTATTGATTATTATCGCTGCTTTAACATACTTTTTTGGATTTAGGATTTTTGTATATCAAAAAGAAGCAAACTCAAGATAATTATCTGATAATTATGTACAGAGAATGCCTCTCTCTCTCACTTTCTCACACTCTCTCTCTCTGTTTTCTCTCTCTTTTCGGATGACGTATTTGGGCTATATGCTTTTCTTGGTAAAATTGAAAAAACAAACTATAAACTAGAGACACGCAAAGCAAAACATTTTCAAACGAATTTTTTTTTTTTTTGTTCTCTTCTCCCACTTTCTTGCTGATTTTAATTGTTAATTTGTTGTTGCCTATGATTTTTTTTTTTTTTTGTTATTTCTGGGCTTTTCTTGGTAATTTCACAGCAAAAAATTATTTTCATCATTTGTCGTTAACAATGGGCAACGATTATTACGGGCATGTGGACCCGGGGGCGGGGCGAACGGAAGCGGGACTTTGGGCGGATTAGGCGACCGGCGATGCGAACAGTCGATGATCTTTGGCGCGTTGCTTTGCCCGGAATTGCAATAACATTGCGGCACTCAAGACGGCACGGCGCTCAAACGTAGACTGCGCGAATGGGGATCAGCGTGCGGCTGCTGTCGAAGAACCGTATTCGCTCGAGCGCAAGAGGAAGGCAGCTGGCAGATCGTGCGGCTGATGAGCACAACCAAACCAGGAGAGTCAACACACACACACTCACACACACACAGAGACAGTTTGTATGTATCATCAGCTAAAATGTTGTGTGTTCCTTAGACTAAACTTGGCCATATCGAGCTGATGAGCATTTGCCGATCATTCGATGAATAATGCGACTGGCATGCGGTTGGGAAATACTCCCCAGCACCTAAATGCCAACGCCCCCCCAACCCCGAACCAATAGAATAATTTACTTTTAGCCAAAGTTTATAGAATGACTATAGAATGCCAGCTAATGTCAATGGATTTAATGGATGCACAAGACACACACACACACATCGTTACCCATGAGGATGCCACGGTTTTTGTCTCCCAGCTAGCACCAAAACATGGGACCACAAAACAAAAAAAAAAGATTCATCTTCTACGATCGTTTGCTTGTGATTTCGTCCCCGTGCCCATTAAAATGAATATTTCGCTCTTCTATATATACATATATATATATATATAGATATATACATATAAATACACACACAATATATATACACATAGACCTATACATAAATTTATATATGTACATATATATATTATATGGCTGTGTACAAAATCAAAATAAAAGTAAGATTATTGCCGAATGACTCATTGCTCGGTGGGGGGTGGGGAGAGAGCAGAGCAGAGCAGTCACTTGGGCAGTGGGGCAGGCGTTTGGCTGTCCGTCTGTCGGCCTCGTCATGTGTGTGCGTTCTTTCGGCGTGCCGCAGCCATTAGCTGATTTTCATTTCGTTTCTTTTCGTTTTATACCTTGAACCCATTGAAAATTTTTGAAAAGGGTAGAATTGTTTTTTTTTTTTTGCAATAAAAAATATATATATGCATATATATTCTTGATCATCAATTAACCAATTCGCTCTACAAATATCCGTCTATCGGTATATTTGTTTAAATCTATATTAATTAACTATCCCAAATATAAAAAAAAAATATAACCTTAATTTGACTATTATGCCCTAAAATTCGAAAATTAAAAGTTTAAAGTTTTAGTTTTTCAAGAAACTTGAAAGGTATACAACATTAGCTCGCAGCTGGGTATCACGCAGTCGGGCACTCCCGGCTAGCGCAATCTTAGTTGTTTTGTTTTGAATTTAATTCTTATTTAGTGGCTGCTGCTTCAACGCTGAAAGAGGCGACTGTGGTGACGATGCATGTCGTGGCTATAAATCTGCCAGAAATTGCCAGCCAGCTAGCCAATCTACACAATGCAAAAATGTGCAGCAATGAGTGTATTTATACCCTATTTGATTTTCAATTAATTAAATGAATCATCTAAACTTGGATTTTTAACAAGTTTTAAACGTAACTGAACATATTTAGATATATATATATATAGATATTCATATAGATAGATATATATATATATAGATATAGATATAGATACCAACTCGACTTTTAAACTCATCGGAATATTTAAAATTTTCGGAAATATGAATAGGCTTTTAAAGCGAATTTAGTCAGTTGTTTTTTAAATTGTTCTCTAATTATGAACACTCTTTATAGTTTTTGTAGCTACTATTATAACTATAGTTGCGTATATAGAAGCCTATGACTTCTCCTATCTAACTAAAACTTAAACGTTAAACTAAATATTAAATTTCGTTTTCAAAATTCAAATTTACATGATATCAAATACTAAAGCAAAGTTATTTTGACAGCCATAAGAAACTCTGAAGAAATAATTTATATGTTCGAGTTTTTATAAAAACTAAACCAACGAAACTAAATTAAGCAGCGATATAGCGAGTTTAAATCCCGGAATAAGTTAATAATAATAATATAATTTTTAATTTGTCTGAAGATGTTAAAACATTATTTTATAAATTTGCAATGTATTATTATCAGTTTAAATCCCGGACTCAGTTAATAATATAAAATATTATAAATAGAGGAAAATTTTTAATTTGTCTGAAAGTGAGAAAACATTATTTTATGCATATTCAATGTACATATTATTATCTGTTCAAATCCCGGACTAAGTTAATAATAATATTGAGGAAAATTTTAAATTTGTCTAAGATGTTAAGACATTTTATGCATTTTTAATGTATTTTTATCAGAATACACAAAACCAGCTGAAACTCCTCGGTATCCAACGTTTTGCAAATTCTTTTGGGTTCAGTTTTATCAGCGTACTATCTCTGGCATTATCTTTGGTGTGGGTGTTCTTTGGCAAGTGCATTGTTGCAATTGCAATTTTGCATTTTGACACAATTTCAATGAGCGCATCGCATATTTATAACATTGGCAATTAAAAAAAATTTTGCTCATTTTCTTTCTTTTTGTTATTATGCATAATAAAAACAACGGAGCAACTAATTATCCAAAAAGTCGAGTAATTAAACGAAAAGAACACTCTCGGGTTAGAGCGAGATGGCAAGCGCATTGTTTACATACGTTGAAGTGTTGGGGTTTGTGTGTTGTTTTTACTGCTGTTGTTGCTGTTGGTGCGTCATGCTGTCGACCCCAACAGCTGCCACATGGTGGTGGATGAGACGCAAACAAAATGCAATTGCTGACAATGCGCTCAGCTATTTGCATCAGCAACAACAGCAACAGCAACGACAACATTTACATGCCACGATCGTGCTGAACCAAAAGAGCGTGTTAATGTGCGTGTGATTCACATTGCACAGACAATCGGACGACAACGACAACATCGACAATAGTCGCAATCAGGAACTCACCATGTGAACTGCTGCGGCTGTGCAAATCAAACCCATTCTGCAAGTAGATATATACATATATATTTATATAGATAGCATAGTGTTAATCGTATATATTTGTGACGCACCGCCTCAACGTCCAGGGTAAGCTGTTCCATGGGCCTGCTGGCCATTTGGATCATGCCATTGCGTATGGTTTCCAAACGCTTCGATGCCTCTGCGGATGATGTCAAATTGAAGCTCTCGCTGCTGTCCTCTTCGGGTATGGCATCCCAGCGATTGCTGCTGCTCATATGGAACAGTCCATTATTGTCAAGTTGGCCCGAATTTGTGGGCGTTCTTTCTGATGAGGTATATTCGTTGTTGCTGGACCCAGTGCCAGTGCCAGTTTCAATCTTAGTCGCTGTTCCATGCGCATTTGTGGGCGTCAGCTGTGTGGAAGCCAGACTCATGTCACTGGAGCTGTAGCTTTGGCCATCGTATTGAGCGTCCACCGTACCGTCGACATCTTTGGTCACAATCTGCATTGCATTCAAAACGTGAGCGACATTTTATTCAGTTATTCATTTATCGCACATACCTGTTGGTTGACAAACGCGTATTCTAGCGGCTTGTCGGCGCCAACATAGTCTTTGATAATCTCATTCATCACGCCCACAATATAATTCATTGAGGGTCGATCCTCGGGCGCCGTCTTCCAGCAGGCTGTCATCAGTTGCTCAATGTGCTTGGGACAGTTGTCCAGCAATGGCGGTCGCTCGCCTGCAACATTATTCAGTACATCAATACATCAATACATACATCAAACCAAGTAAATGCGATCCTTACCCTTGTAAATCTTCCACTGTATGGTGTACGCATTGTCAATATCCTTAAAGGGCTGCTTTCGCGACAATACCTCCCACAGCACAATAGCCCAGCTAAAGATGTCGCATTTCTCCGTGTATTTGGAGCCCTCAAAAACCTATTGGAAAACACAACAAACAGGTTAATAATACAAGGTCAGCAAGCAACTGAAAAATAACTGTTTAACCAAACAAAATTTATTTTCAATATTTTCACATATTTGGAATGAAGAGGACAATTCATGATCAAAATGCCCTCAAACGTGAAAATCGGTTCAGTTTTGACAAAGCTATGGGTGTTTGAAGTTTGGGATCTATGGATCCGAGAACTTTACATGTAAAAATTTTTATCAACTTTGACATGATTTTTGACTAAAAATTTTACCTCCTCAGAATCACTTTTAATGCTGCTTTTTATACTAATTATGATAAATAAAATCGAATAAAAGTATAAATACAAAATTTTAAATCTTGAAAAAAATTTTTTTTTTAAATTAACAAGGGGGGACCACTCGATATTTTGACCATAAAATTAAAAAAAAATTTATTTTCAAAAGTGCGTATATTTTGAATGTAGATTTAATTAGAGGACAAATCATGATCAAAATGCCCTCAAACGTGAAAATCGGTTCAGTTTTGACAAAGTTATGGGAGTTTGAAGTTTTGGATCTATGGATCCCAGAACTTTACATGTCAAAATTTTTGTCAATTTTGGCATGATTTTTGACCAAAAATTTTACTCCCTCAGAATCACTTTTAAAGTTGTTTTTTATACTAATTATGATAAATAAAATCGAATAAAAGTATAAATTCGAAATTTTAAATTTTGATAAAAATTTTTTTTTGAAAATTAACAAGGGGGGACCACATGATATTTTTACCAAAAAATTCAAAAAAATTTTATTTTAAAAAGTGCATGTATTTTGAATGTAGATTCAATTTAGAGGACAAATCATAATCAAAATGCCCCCAAACGTGAAAATCGGTTCAGTTTTGTCAAAGTTATGGGAGTTCGAAGTTTGGGATCTATGGATCCGAGAACTTTACATGTAAAAATTTTTGTCAATTTTTGCATGATTTTTGACCAAAAATTTTACCCCCTCAGAATCACTTTTAAAGTTGTTTTTTATACTAATTATAATAAATAAAAACGAATAAAAGTATAAATTCGAAATTTTAAATTTTGAAAAAAATTTTTTTTTTGAAAATTAACAGGGGGGACCACATGATATTTTGACCAAAAAATTCAAAAAAAATTTATTTTCAAAAGTCCATATATTTTGAATGTAGATTTAATCTAGAGGACAAATCATGATCAAAAAGCCCTGAAACGTGAAAATCGGTTTAGTTTTGACAAAGTTATGGGAGTTTGAAGTTTGGGATCTATGGATCCGAGAACTTAACATGTAAAAATTTTTGTCAATTTTTGCATGATTTTTGACCAAAAATTTTACCCCCTCAAAATAACTTTTAATGTTGTTTTTTATACTAATTATGATAAATAAAATCGAAAAAAAGTATAAATTCGAGGTTTTAAATTTTGAAAAAAATTTTTTTTTCGAAAATTAACAAGGGGGGACCACATGATATTTTGACCAAAAAATTCAAAAAAAATTTATTTTAAAAAGTGCATGTATTTTGAATGTAGATTCAATTTAGAGGCAAATCATAATCAAAATGCCCCCAAACGTGAAAATCGGTTCAGTTTTGTCAAAGTTATGGGAGTTTGAAGTTTGAAGTTTTGAAGTTTGAAGTTTTTGTCAATTTTTGCATGATTTTTGACCAAAAATTTTACCCCCTCAGAATCACTTTTAATGTGGTTTTTATACCAATTATGATATATAAAATCAATTAAAAGTATAAATTTTAAACTCTAAATTTTGAAAAGCATTTTTTTGCCAAGATCATGTATACTTTATGGGAGCAAATATGACCCCTATGTCTCCTCCGCACTAACAAATGGAATTGTTATTGCTGATTATCAGGAACAGCGAAGCTGCTGAACAATATGTATTTTAGTTCCCGCATAGTGCTCACCTCGGGCGCCATCCAGGCAGCGCTGCCGCGATTGTTGGTCATCATGGTGGACTTGTCGACCACGGTGCCAAAATCACAAATCTTCAAATTGCGCCCCTTGTTGGTCAGCAGCAAGTTGAGCGGCTTAAGATCGCGATGTATCAGCGGCTTGGGCGTCATTCCATGCAGGTAGGCGACACCCTAAATACGAAAAAATAAATTGAATAATGCATTCCTCATATTTTTGGACAGTGTATATAGGGGGATCTACCTCGGCACACTGGCGCGCCCAGCTCATGGCATGCGCCAAGCTGTAAGCGGGCTTCACTTTGCCATGGAGAAAATTGTGCAAGGATCCGCCCTCGGCGTACTCCATGATTAGGTATGTGGCCTGCTGTGCCAAGCAGATGGCGTGCAGCGCAATGATGTTGGGATGCTTGACACGTGACAGCTGTTTGACCTCCTTTTCAATGTCCTTCTGCTCGGCACTGGCAAAGAACTCCTTGACGGCCACCAGCTGATTGCGCCACATCGCCTTACACACAACACCGTACGAGCCATGGCCGACTTTCTATGGGGAGGCAATCGGAAAATTCAGTTTCGGATATATCAGTTTCGCACTGGACAAACATTCACCTCGCCCAGCGTGATTTCGCTGAAGTCCACATTGAAAGCTTGCAATGCATCTGGCGTCGACGCGGCGGCCATTCCCAGCTGTTGCTGCTGTTGGTTCTGCTGCGTTTGTTTATTATTCGATGCTGCTGCTCCGGTCCCGGCTCCGACTCCTGCAAATCTCCGTTGTGATTGCGCCGTTTGCTATTGTTGTTGTTGTTGGCCTGGGTCTGTTTTTGCAGCCTGCCTTGCTTTTATATGGACAAGCAACGAATCGCTGCGCACATCTTCCAAACGGATAACTGCGCGTGTTTTTACCATTGGCGACCAGAGCAAGCAGATTGCACTCAAGCTTTTAATTCGCGCTGCAATTGGTTTCTTTAGTTTTCTTCAACAACAACTTCTCATTTTTTTTCTTCGTTTTTGGCCTGTTCGTTTGTCGCTGTCGGGCTAGTGGTTGGGAATTTCTACAAAATTATCGTTGTTATCGATAGTATCGCTACCTGTGTTGTTATTATTTATACTTTTTTTAAATTTATTAACATAATTTCTTTATTATATAATCTGTTATATATTATATATTATTATATATAATTGTGTAAGCGCGTGAACGACATACTTAATTTGCAAATACATACTTAATAAACTCTGCAATAATATGGAAATGGAATCCTCGTAAGCAAAACTGAGTAAGATAAACCTAAGCTCAAATTTGTTTAGACACTCTTTACATTCGGTAAGCAAAATTAAGAATAACCATTTCTTTAAACTTGTACGGCTTGAAACTCGCCAATGCGCATATTAGGGAAGACTAAAAACTATCGATACACAATTTGAACTCGATATAATCAATAATCAATTATAGTAACACCAAGGAGGCAGCACAAGTGCCAGCTTCTAAGTACATACATACATACATACATATGTACATACGTACATATCCTTACAAGTGCCGGTGTTGAGAAATACTGGTCAGACCGAAAATATGTACAATAAATATATAAATGCAATAAGTAAATCTAAGGAAAATAAAAAAATTTCATACTTCATAAAATAGTGCACTTTAGCATACAGCGAAGCAGTAAGCAATAAAGCTTATGCTGTGCATGTGCCTCTAGATACCAAAGATCACAGGTCCAGTTACCGTTAGTTTTTAGGCGCGCACCATTGCCAGGGAAATCGATCTATCCGCAAGAATCGATCTATGCCAAACGAGCTAACGTTTTTGAATTCATTTTGTATATTTTACCGATGAGTAAACTTTTTTGTGCCTAGTCCAATGAAAATTCGCTTGTTTAAATACATTTCGATTCGGCCAGTTGGATACATATATTAGTATTTTCTTTGGCATCACTAATGTAGTGGTATTTAATCGTCTGGCCGCCACAAGCAGTCGATAATTTTCTCATGGCGCCGTGCAGCTGGTATTTGAAAAATGTCGGCCAAATGTAAATTTAGATACGGAAAAAAAACAACAGATTTATTTAGCTTCAATTGAGGTGAGTATCTGGCATCAAAAATAACTTACAATGCACAACATTTTATGCTGGGCCCACTAATTTTGTACTCATGGAGGTCACATAGACAATCAATAGAAATAGTCAATACAACTCAAAGTCAATGAAATTAAGATAAAATTAGGCTAACTCCTGGCGCTCGCGGACCAAGCGCTCGCGACTCTCCTGCGGATTGAGCAGCACCTTCACCAGATGCTCCACGGTCGGCCGTTCGGCGGTGCAGAAGACCTTCAGACCCACAGATTCGAGGGCGCGCCGCGTGCTCGGCCCGATGGCCACCAGTTTCCACTGATCCGGCGCAATGTTGAGCGCCTTGAAGTACTCGTGCGCACAGTTGACCCCGGACGGCGAGAAGAACGCCAGGAACTCGATGTTGTCGGCCTTGAGCGCCCGATCCATGCACTCGGCCAGCTGGGGATTGCACTTGGTCTCGTACACCTCGCAGGCATCGACGCAGAACCCGTTCTCCGCCAGCTTGGAGAGCAGCGTGTCCGTCGCCAGGTTGCCGCACGGCAGCAGCAGTGGCAGATTCCTGGATCCGTCGAACGTGTCCACAATATAATCGGCCAGATTGCGGGCGTTCCCGGTCTGCTTGCCGTGGGTGAACAGCTGCTGCAGTGTGCTCAGCGCCAGATTGTGCGTAACCTCGCCGACGGCATAGTTATGCAACAGCTTCCAACCGCCGTCCAGCTCGGCCAGCTGCAGTGCCTCCGCGACCGCCTCCACGCACCGCGGACTCGTGAACACAATGCCCGCATATCTGTCCGGCGTCAGCAGCTTCTCGCGCAGCTGCTCGAGGTTCTTAAACCCGAAGCTCAGCGTCGGCACGAACAGCGGCCGAAAATTGTGGCCCATCAATGTCTCCGCATAGACGTCCGTGCTCTCCGACTCCGATTTGAATATAATTACCGTCCGCTGCGGACTGCCCATCTTGCCAAATTGGCCTCGCTCTCGATCTGTCGTCGATTGTCGTCTCTTGGTTTTCGATTCCAATGCCAACTGCATTCGCGTTGACTGCAACTGCAACTGCACCGTTAACTGTGTCGCCTTGGCCAAGGGGCCAAAAAACAAAAACTCTTGTTGCTGCCCTGCTGCGTCCGCACAGCTGTTAGCCGGCTGCCAAGGCGTTGCCACCTGCGTGCACAGCTCCCCGTCTGGCAACGCTCGCTAACACATTGGCTCTAAAAAAAAAGGTTTGAATTTAAATTCTTGATTGAACAAAGTTTTAGTAAAAGTTTTATGTTTGCCACATAAACTTCAAGTACTGAATAGTAAACCAAGTTGGACACTCATTGATTCTAAACCATTTCCCTGCCAAAATGGACTATTGTATGCTTATAGAGCATTCTTGTTGCTGCTCCGCTGTGCTGCTATGGCGTTGCCACCTGCGCGCGCAGCGCTTTGTCTGGCAACGCTCGCTGACAGATTGGCGCTAAAATAAGGTTTGAATTTTAATTTCGATTCTGAATTGCACTCTTCTGAATTCTTGATTGAACAAAGTTTTAATAACAGTTTTATATTTGCCACAGACACTCTACGTAGAATTCTCATCCATTCTAAAATACAGCATCCATTCCCCTGCCAAAACGGATTACCTTTTAGATCTATAGATAGAGCCGGTGCAGATATAGAAGATATCGAACGTTTTTTTAGCCAACATTAATCCAGACAAAATCCATGATCCAAGATCCATGATATAAGAACAGGCCAACTGTGTCAATTATATATAAAAACCTATATACGCATTTCAAAATTTCTCAGTCTTACTTTAAGTACGTATTAAAACGTTGTAAAAAGCATACATATTTTAATATTTATATTTATTAATTTATATGTATAGAGTATGCAGTGCTTAAATAGCTGAGGTATTAATGCTTGTGTTTATTATTATTTTATTTACGTGCTATGAACAGAGCTTTTTTTATTACTAAACAGTCTTGCAAGTTGTTTTTTGCCGGTTATAAATTTATTTAATAGCCTAAAAATAATTTGTTATATACCAACATTATGTGTACAATTAATTAGATCGCACAAATAAATTATATATATATATATATTTAATTTAAATGCATGCTATTAGCTTATTTATTTCCACGTCTTTCAAAAATTCATTTAAAAAATAACTTAAAATAAACTTGGCAGTTGAACAAAGTTGAAAATTGTAAAAACTATAAAATATATATATAGTTAATTAACAAAGTCTGCACAGAAGCATCATGCATATATATATATATAAATTATGGTTTTAAAGATACTTTGAAAAATGCTTTAATCTGTGTTAGATGCCTGAGTTGTTACAAGTTTCCATTCGCTCACCCGGATATAGTTTCATTTATATTGTTTTTGTGTCTATTTTTTTTTTGTTAGTTTATTGTATTACCCAAACATACCCTGGAAATTGAACCATTAACGAACTGAACGATAACGAAACTGAATTAAATTTGAACACAATTATCGGTTGGTCTTTGGCGTCGCGAGGCCGTTGCGACCCATCCATTTGCGCAGCAGATCACCCGTCCGGTAATCGACACAGCCCTGTCCGGCTGCAGTGCGTCCAAACTCGCTCTGACGCGAATACGGCGAGAACATCGGCGGCTGCACGCGTATCGAACGCTGATCCGACCAGGCATAGTCAAGCAAGCCATTCATTGGCTGTTGTTGTTGCTGCTCCTGTGGCTGCAACGGTTGCGGCGATGGCATCGCCTCCAGGCGTGCCGGATTGTTGCCCAGCTGCGATTCAAAGCCCGACGACTGCGACGAGGTGCGCGACATATCTCGATTATACGAGCAGTGCATCAAATTGGCCGTGGTTGGCTCCTGCAGCAGCTCCGGATGCTGATTGCCGCTGGCGGCATCCACCCAGGCGGTAATGTCGCCATTGCGCTGCATTTGCAGCCGCGACGGAAACAGCAAATTGCTCGCGGATCGCGACATCGTCCGCTGATCCATGCCACATTCGAATTGGGGCACACGAGCTGGGGCTGGGGCCGGGGCGGCACGTTGCCAGCCATTTGGCTGGCCCATATTCATGGCGTTCATCTGCATCGCATAGTTGCGACTCCAAGCGTGCTGATCCAGGCTGCTGGCCGCGTACATTGGCGACGGGGCAACCTGGGAGACATAGGTGGGCGCCGGCGAGGCCAGCGGCCGATTGATGGGTGTGCGTTGCGCGGACAAGTGCAGCGAGTCCAGCGACAGCATCGATGGTGTTCCCAGCGTGTGGTTGCTCCTGCTGCTATTCAGATTGTTGTTGTTGTTGTTGTTGCTGCTGCTGCTGTTGCTGTTGTTGTGCGGTCGCAGCTGGGGACTGATGCACAGCGGACTGTTGCAGCGGGAGATGTTGCTGTTATTGCTGGCATTGCAGCTCAGCTGCTGGCTGAGCATGCTGATCGTCTCATCGTCGCTGGGACACTCGTCCGCGTACAGACGATGGAAGCTGTCGCCGGTGGACATCTGGAGCAGTGGATTCGTTCGATTGGCGAACAACAGAATCAGAGTAAAGACACTGCCCAGCAGCTGTAAGGAAATGAAAGTGAATACGAGTGCAAAAAGTGCTCCAGTCGGGCGTATCCGACCAGTAAATGCCCTGCACCTATCTCTATGGTTTAAATGAATAAACCAGCTTCTTAATTAGATACATCTTGTTATCACCACTTACGATAAAGGTGACGCCATCGATGGCCTCAAAGAGCAGCACAGAGCCCTTGGCATAGACGCTCCATAGAAGGATCAGCGCCGTGAAGCGGGTAAACTTAAATCCATCGATGATGTTGCTAATGAGGCTGAGTGCCAGCATGGCATACGGATAGACGCTGGTGTAGCAGCTGCTGAATGTGGCCTGGGCCAGTTGGGCGGGGCTCATGCCCACCGAGTAGATGATCAGTTTGCCCATGGTGCTGGCGAACATCTTCAGTTTGGCCAAGTACGGCTGTTCCTCCAGCAGCCGGACGACCTGATCGACCAGCAGATGGAGCACGGTCAGCGTATGCGAATAGCAAAAGTAGAGTATCTTCGATGGCAGCACGCCCAGCATGCTATCGAATTGTTCGCGTGTCGCTGTCGGCAGGCTCCACAACAGACAGACTATATTCAGGATGGTGAGCAGCTTCATCAGCCGCTGATAAAGCGCCAGGCGACGCTGCTGTTCGGCACGGGCGATGCGCTGAAAATGCGGCTGCTTCAGCAGCGCGGCGCCCTTCATGATGAAATTGAGAAACTTGGAGCCCAACACCATTTTCTTCTTCTCGTGCAGCACCTTGTTCACATGCCGCTCACAGCTGCTGCACAGTCGATACTTTTGCTCCAGCTCCTGCCTGCAATGTGCGGACAAATGTTTAAAAAAATGACTCCAATTCCATAGTAGAGAATACTCACTGATATAACTTCAGTTCGTGGTCGAAGCGGGATTCGCGACGCGGCTCGAACTGGGCCAGTTTCTCGATCTTCAGGCGCTGCGCCTCGTTGCACTGCTCGCACAGGCCGTTCTCCACCGGCGGCGCCTGCGGCTGCTGGGCCCCCAGTCCATTGGCATAATATGCATTCGCACAGATGGTGCTGCTGGCGCTACTGGCGCCGCTGCTGCCGCGCGAGCAATTTGGATCGCTGGCCGCCTTGCTGGAGTCGTGCTTGGAGAATATGTCGCAGTTGTAGTCGCCGTCGGCATTGAAGCCGTTATACTGGTCGCAGCTGGGACAGGTCCAGCTGTTGCGCTGTGGAAACGGTACCCGCGTGTTTCCGTTGCAGAACCAGCAGTTAACCGTTATATCGAAGCGTGATCTGTATCCATTTAGATGCCGTTTCATTAGTTGCTGTTTGGTTTTTTTTTTTTGAATTTGTTGGTTAAGACCCACTTACCGCACATTTATATATAGTTTGTAGGCAATCAATGAGATCACGAAAATGAGCGCGAAAATTGGCACCGCTTTGGCGGCCAGCGTCAATATGAAAAATTGCATAGTTGCGAGTGCGTTTAATTTTTGCTTTATTTTCTTTTGCGATTACTCTCTCACATAAAATCTACGATTTCACTAACTCTAAATGCCTCTAACAACTAGGCAAATGGTGTCAAATTATGCACAAGGCATCTATGTCTATATATATATATAAAAAAAAACCGGGCAGTGACATTGACTAACTCTTCTTCTTACTTTTATCATTTCAAATTTATCGATATCGCAAAATAGTGTGGCGGGCACATGGTAGATAACATTTTTAGTTTGCTTGCTTCGAAATTATTACGCTTAATATGTGTATTAAATAAACCTATAAAAAATAGTTTATATTCAGATTATTTTCTTATATTGATTATTTATTTTTTATTGTCAGTTTTCAGAATAAATCAGCTTCCGTAAGACAAAGTAAACAGCATACTAGTCTGCACTATATGCTATTCAATTGAATAGCAATGTTATCGATTTCTCGACTGCACAACTTTAACACGCGAATGTCAAACATGAGTGTTGTTGTATTTTGAAGCCGCTTGCACGTGTTTATCAAAAGTAATTTGTATTTACGGCAGACGTTCGATTGAAGCGTTTAATTCAACCACAACAACAGCCACAAAATGCAGCACGACGATGTAAGTGGAGAGTGAAATAAATGTGGTATCTTGATTAATTGCCTCTCCTTACAGGTCGTTTGGAGCATTATCAACAAATCCTTCTGTTCGCACAAAGTCAAGTAAGTGTCCGTTGTTTTCATGAAATCAATCCGGAATAACTGTAAAATGTGTGCTCTGCAGAACGGATACGCGCACCTTCTGTCGGCATGAGTACAATCTGACGGGTCTCTGCACACGTCGCACCTGCCCGCTGGCCAACTCACAGTATGCAACGGTGCGGGAGGAGAAGGGCATCATTTATCTGTTCGTGAAGACCGCGGAGCGTGCCCATATGCCCAGCAAGCTGTGGGAGCGGATTAAGTTGTCGCGCAACTTTGAGAAGGCCATCGAGCAGATCAACGAGAACCTTGTGTTCTGGCCCAAATACATGATAGCCAAGAATAAGCAGCGCTTCCTGAAGATCACACAGTACTTGATGCGCATGCGCCGGCTGAAGCTGCGCCGCCAGAAGCTGATTGTGCCGCTCTCGACGAAGATCGAGCGGCGCGAGGCGCGACGCGAACAGAAGGCGCTCGTCGCGGCCAAGATCGACAATCACATTGAGAAGGAGCTGCTGGCGCGTCTCAAGGTTGGCACCTACAAGGATATATACAACTTTTCGCAGACGGCATTCAACAAGGCGCTGGAAGCGGAGCACATTGACGAGGAGGACGATGAGGAGGAGGAGGAAGAGGAGTTGGAGCGCCGCGAGCAAGAGATGGAAATGGAAGAGGATGAGGCCACTGAGCTGCGACGTGCCCTCAACGATACCGAAGAGTTTGTGGAGGCAGACACCGATGACGAGGAGGATGATGACGACGGAGATGATGACGATGATGATGATGATGATGATGGGGTTGATAGCGATTCGGGTCACCGCGAACAGGTGGAAATGGACAGCGATTTTGCGCAGTCTGATGATGATGATGATGGTGAAGACATTGAGGTAAAATCATTTATTCGTAATACAAATTGGCAATTTGTCACCCACTTGGTTTACGTTTTGTGACGTCACATTATCGATTTTGTATTACTAGATCAAGAGTACATTTATATTTTAAAAGTGGTCCGTTCAGATAGCTTCCATAGGAATAATCGCAGATAGATGCGATGTTTTGATCTCATTTGAAATTCTAATACAATTGTGACGACTAACGGTACTTGCAGTCTGTCAATCATTTTTATGCAACCTCATGCACTTAACATAATTTGCATTGCAAATAGAGACACGCTCAAACTGGAGTGAACTTAAAAAAAAATGAAATAAAATAAAATCAAAACTCATGCACTTGCGTCGCCGGCCGGCAGAAATCAGCCGGTGTCGACGCAGCAGCGCTGTCGACGTCGCTGCTGCCGCTGCTGCTTTAGCTGCTCAGCCGTTAAATATTGAGCGGCAGTCGGCGAACGCGCGCGCGCGCTTCTTGACTTGAATTTAAAGTCGCGCTTTTAAGTGACAAACTGTCAAAAAAAAAAAAAAAATAGAATTGTAAAGCTTTGTTCAAAAAAACAGTGTTAAATAACGTAAACATTTTACGCAGGATACGCACGTGCCAGCAAAATCGCCAAAGAAGCCCAGCGGCGACAGCAAGAAGAAGTCAAAGACAGCGACAACAACAACAACAACAAAGCGACGCAGCAAACCGAAACTGCAAGTTGAATATGAAATGGAATATGAAACTGAGGCTGCCCCGACACGGCAAATGCGTCATTAATGAGGTAGAATAAGTTGAATGAAAAGCGGAATTAAATTAACATACTTTTATAATACTGTATAGAACTAATTAAATGTAATGCAACTGAGAGCTTGCAGCAAAACACATAAATTTTACTTCAAAGCGAAAGAGACAGCAACAGCTGTTGCATTTCAACTCTCATGCGTGTGTGTGTGGCCAAATGTGGCTTGAACTTGACATTGTCAGCGTTGTTAATGTTGATTATAATATTTGTTGTTGCCATTGCTGCTGGAGTCGCCTCAGCGAAACAGCTGCTAAACCAGTTCTTAATATTCACAACTACATCAAAATGGGCAGCATTGGCGGACATTGAGTGGGGCTAATTAAAAATGATCACGCTAGTGGCGAAAGATCAATTTATAAAGGAAGAATCTATTCTGTTGTATTGAATTTAATATTAAACTACAAAATTTGTAAAGGAATTTCTGCCTCAAAAACGCATCGAATTCCATTTAAAAAATTCGTTCAAAACTTATTTTTTAGTTTTTGAATTTAAAAAATTTTTCTAAAATTTGTCAGGGTAAGTAGAGTTGTTTTTGGATAAATTAAATTTTTATATAATTCTACAGATTTAGTCATGATTAAAATGGTTTATAACTGAATTGAGAAAAACAAAAAAAATGTTTAGTTTAAGTTTAAATTTACAATTTCAAAGAATATCAGAAATTGTTGTTCTTGAATTTGCTTTCGTCACTAGATTGTTGTTTTTTTTTTTAATTTGTTGTACAGCACTTTTATATGTATATAAAAAATAAATAAAAACAACAACAAGAATGCACGCCAAGTTTAATGCAGCTGACGCTGACTGCGACGCCGACGCCAGCCAAGGCCATTGCTGAGCCAGCTTCAACTTTGCAGCAGCAGCTGTTGCTGTTGTTGCTGCTGCTGCGGCTATTGTTGTTTATTTTCGTTACGGGCTACTGGACGCTACTACACCAAAGCGACCAAAGGTTCTATTTATCTTAGCACACAGCAACAGCAATAGCTAATTAACTAATTTTTTTTTTAATGGAACCTCCTAAGCTCGGGAGCTTTGTTGTTGATTAGTTCAAACTGCAAAAAAACTGAAGGTTAACCTGAATTTTGAAAACAGCAAAACTCAATTCTCCATAACAAATTGCCCTCCATAAGAATATGATAAAAGTGCTTAACTTAAAGCAAAAAAAATAAAATAAAATAAATAAATAAACAAAGTTCAAATCAAATTTGAGGCATTTAAAATTGCATTTAACTACGCGAGCTTCTAACCTGTTTAGTCTATTGGCCAAATTCAAACATTTAAAAAAAATTGGAATTTTTGAAAGAAAAAAAAAACTCCAATCGAGAATATAATAAAATTGAAAATTATAAGAGGTGTCTAAACATGTAAAAATTAAGAAATTTTCTAATTTGTCTGCATCTGTTTGTTTTTTTATAAAAATAAATATAGGAAAATTTTGCTAAAAAGATTCTCTAGATAAATTGGAAAACAAACGAAAGGTGCTTTTTTTTTCAAATTTTAGAATGAGAATATAATTCTAGAATTTCGCATCTAATTTTGTTCGCATCCTTACATGAAATATTTTTGACAAATAAGTTGGGACAAGAAACTTCTAAAAAATCAGAAAATCAAATAGACTCCTTATATGATTGTGCATTGTAGATAAGAAAAGTATATACAATTTGTAACTCTTTCAAACATGCAATCTTAAATGTTATGATTAAAATACCCGCCCTTCCTTAAGTAAATGCAAGAGAGAGAACAATTTAGTCGATTGTATATATATATATATATACATATACATACATACATTATATTAGCGTTAAATACAAAAAATTAACGTTCTCACTTTGTAAAACGGTACAGTCCTCCGCTAAAGAAATGATGAACCGTTATGTTACATACATAATGCTTCGAGACGTTTGCTAGTTGCGGTACATTGGTAACAGACATTATATCTATTAGTTTCTTGTTTCTTTTATCAAAGAATTGGGTACACAAAACCAACTAAATTAATTTGTGTTTGTTTTGATTTCCCTAACTTTGCCTACGATGTTCTTGTTGTTATTTGGTTTCTATATTTATTGCTTGTCTATTCCACTTAGTTTAGGCATTCGGACTGAACGCGGCCTGACGCAGCAGCACATAGATCTTCTCCTTGATCCAGTCCTTGTTGTAGGGCGCATATGTGTTGGTGCTCTTCTGATAGACGAGGCAACTGATGTCGATCAGCGTATCGATGAAGTCAAACAGCTGGCTGATGTCGTAGGTGATCGTGGGCGTGTTCGGATTTCGCCGCTTCAAGTGCTCCTCGTAGATCTTGCAGACGCCCTCCATGCACTCGTTGACGCTCTCGTAGTCGCAGTAGGTGCGCGTCTCTGGACGTGCGCCCGGCTGCACCAGCAGAATCGTGTGCGACATCTCTGAATTCGCTCTCGGTCTCGCTCTCGCTCTGTCGCTCGCAACAAAAAAACTCTATACAGAAAGCAAAGCACAGTTACAGTTACGATTGCAATTTTCGGTCGTTGTTGCACTCACCAAATTATGCTCAAGCTTTTCTCCTTGTTTGTTGCTGTTGTTTGTGTTGTTGTTGGCTCCGAGACTGTGCAAAATGTTTTGAATTCGCCGCAGACAAAAGAAACAAAAAATTAAAGCAAATGTACACACAGGCACACTTACACACACTAAATTGTGACAGAAAGTGCTTTAAAACAGTTGTTTTGAAAAAATATGGAATAATTTGATTATTTGGGCAGCTTACGCTTTAGCTTGCATATTTGTCTCTCTTTCTATGCTGCCATTGCTTTTGCCGCCAGCCCACATACAAACACACACGCACACACACACACACCCACGCATATACACACAAATGCATGCAGCGCGCTTTGCGTTTGCACGCGTCGCAGCAACAGTTATACAAATTGCAGCATTGAACTTGAAACTTACCCGTCAAAGAAATAAATGAACAAATAATGTTGTACGTAATGCTTGTACTTTAAACGTTATAAATTTTTCGCATCGGCCATAGCTTGGTCTCGTCGTCGCTGCTGCTTCTTTCTATGCGCACACAGTGTTGTAAAATGCTGTGCGACCAGTGTTAGCAAATGTCGCCAGCGTCAATCTGGCAGCATTGTAAGAGCCAATGCGAGCGTTGCCACCCAAATTGGCGCTGAACAGCCAGTTAGATCAGCTGATTTCAACTGATCGCCGTAATGGACCAATTGAAGAGTGGCGGCGACGGCAGCAGCGGCGCCAGTTGCTTAACGAGCGTCGTATAAGAAAATGAAATTGCCGCTGTGTGTGATTTTTGCCCGCTATTGTTTTTGTTTTCGCTGCTGCTGCTGATGCTGTCGCAATGTTGCCGCATTGGGCAAGTGAAATGCAAAGTGAAGGCGCAGCCGCAGCCCAATGATTTGTGCATGTGGCACAAGCACTTTAATTAAGAAAACCAAAACATAATAATTTAAAAAAAAAGAAAGAAGAAGCCAAATCGTAAGCACAGTTAATTGTGTTTTGTTTTGTGTGCTCAACAGTGTTTTTTTGTGTGCTTTTTCATTTCGTGCTTCTTTTCTCCGCTGCGCACGCGTCTTGCAAGTTTTGTTGTTAATTTTGTTGTTTTTTTTTTGTGTGTATCGATGTGTTTTGTGTGTGCTTAATTAGTTGTCAGTTCTAATAGTTGTTGTTTTTTATTGTTTTTCGATCGTGTTAAATGTTCTCCGCGACCAATGGAAAAATCAAGGTACTTCCTCTTCTTCAATTGCTTTAACCAATTCCACTTTGATCGCTATTTATACTTATTGAATTGCGTTTCTTGTTGTTGTTGTTGTTGTTACAGCTGCCGGCACATGATACGGACGCAGCCGCGACGTCAACGCTGCGCTGCCTCCTAAATGGACCCTTCCGGGATCTGCACTTCAATGTCTCCGATGTCGTCTCCCTCGACGACATCGAACGCAACGTGATACCGCTCATCTACAGGCCCGTGCTGCCCGAAATTGTGATAAGCACGCCGACAGCAACAGCGACAGCGACGCCGGCGACTGCAATTGTGACGTCACTTGCTGAGACAGCGGACGGCAGGTGAGTGCTGTGCTTGGCCTTGAACTTGTTTATTTGCGTGAATTGTCTCTCTCTCTCTCTCTCTCTCTCTCTCTCTCTCTTCGCTCTTTTACGTCACCCACGCATTTATCAGTTCCCAATTCACTGGTTAACCAGTTAATGGTGGCTTGAAATGCCGTTAGCATTATTTAAAAGCTCTCCTCTCAAAGCTGCTGTCATTCAAATTGCAATTAGAATGCATGTGTACAGTGATGGAAAAAATAATAGGGCACAGATTGTTTTATTTTTATTTTATTTCATTATTATTATTATTATTTTTTTTATTAATTAAATGCTCTTTTAATTAAAACAGTAAGAAATTAGCAATATTTATAGAACCAATATCAATATGTTATATTCTTCAAAACAATGCCCGCCAGAGAATCGAGCCCGGAATCACGTATTTCAGATTCAATTATTGATTCGGCCAACCAAATCTGGCTAAATTAATTGCATATTTATTTCAATTGATTCAGTTCGGTGAATTCTTTAAATTGCGTCAAACCCTTTGTTAGTTTTATTTAATTTGTTTAGTTTAATTTGCTAATAGGGTGAGTTACCTTTGAATCAAATAATAAAATATCGTTAGCCCCATTCATTTCAAAATTTCTGCGATACTAGCATAAAATATAAAAAATTTTTTGAGCTGTGCATCGAGTCATATTTGTATTGAAACTTTATTCATTTTTAACTTTATTGTTCATCGTGAATAAGTTTATTAGTTTATTATTATAAATATTATAAATCAAACCTTAACCCACATTAGTGGTTAAAAATTCAGCTAAACTTTAAATATGAATAAATCATTATTTTATTATTTATAAAACTTTTGTTTTTTGCTTATCACACAATATAAATAATAATAAAATTAATTTTTCAATTTAATTAAAATTAAATCAGTAATTTGTCTGCAAATAATTTGTGTATTTAATTCAAAAAAGGATTGATATTTATCGGTTTTTGCGATTAAAATCTAAGAATTTTATCTGACGACATATATTTCAAACCAAGTATTATCAATTCAAATTATTCGCCACATTTGCTAATTGGTTTCTTATCAGCTTGTTTTATTTCCGATTTCAATTAATTATATTTTAATAACCAGTTGAGTTGAGAAATCACGCTAGAACTCCGGCCTTGTCATTTTGGCGCTAATTGGTGATGTTTTACGACCGTTTAGGCCATGTTTGTTGGCATGCTGCTGATAAGAATGGGGCCGGCTGATAAGGCCTTATCGCCATTTGCTGACGATCATCATCATGATGATCATCATAATTAAATTATTTATAAATTTGTGTGCGTATTGCATTGGCTGTTGTTGTTGTTGTTGCATGACTCTCCGCAGCTGGGGGCGATTTAAGTACTCATATAGTATACATATAAATATGTAAAAGTAAATATATATATATGTATATTTTTATTCTTTTTGTTTCTAGAGTGTTTTGATCTGTGGGCGTGTGTTTGCGGTGTCTGAAGTATTACTCAGAATTAGCAACGTGGGCTGCTTATCAAATTCTTACCGCTGCATATTTATTTTTCTACGTACTTTATTTTTTAATGCTTGTGTGTTTTCCTTTTTGCCTTTACAAGTGCTTGTTTATTTGCTTGCGTTTTGTCTTGAATACCCTGTAATTGTGTGTCGGACTTAAATCTTAGCAGTTGGCTTAAATGAGCCGATTTCTGTTGTTTATCGGGATTTGCACTTGAATTCAATGGGGGAAAAAAAATAAAGAATTCATAAACCAAACAAACTGAGAACTATCTTAATAATTGTTAAACTATTTATTTGTAGAAAAATAGTACAAACTTTTTTTTGCAATTAATGTAAACAAAAAATTCACCGAATTTTTTTAATGTTCTTACTAAAATTACTTTTGTTGATTTAATATTTTAAATGTTAGTGAATTGATTTGTCAGAAAATCTTAAATTTTTGTCGGCCTTAAAATATAATTTAATGCAATATTCAAATAAAGGGTATTTAATATTCGATATGTTAAACAAATACAGCCTTTTCTTGTAAATTTTTTCCTTCGTGTAATATTCTGTCTTTACGATATTTTTTTTTTGTGTATTTTATTTAAATTGGCCGACAATAGCTCTCAGCCTTTTATTATTAACACTATAAGTGTTATTATTATTATTATCAATTTTTAATTTGAGTACTTTGATCATAATGATATTACGTTACGTGTTTTTTTTCGCCACTGTCCGGAGGTTGTTTTTCCTAACACCTTTATTGTTGGCCAAGTTTGTGTGTGCTTTTTTTATTATTTATTTTTAATTTCATTATTCTTATTGCTGCTTTGTGGCTCTTTTGACATCCGCCTTTGTGTTTATCTTCGTCGCCGGTCAACGTCTCGCCCGTAATTGCTTCACACGGCTGGCTGGCTGGCACAGTTGTTGCGTCATCGCGTTTATCGCATCGTTTGCAGCTCAAATCGCAGGTTGTTTCAACTGCAACGGTACTTAATTAATATGCGCTTAAATAGTCTGTCCGTAGCTGACATCAATAATTGCCATTAATTTAATTGCCGGGCAATGTGTGCACCCCTTCAGTTTCAATTTCGATTCCTGCTGCCCACTAAAATATCAATTGACATTTGCAAATGACATTTGTATTGACCATGTCAATTACATTTGGCTAATTAACCAAATACTTACCAATACATTCTTGGTCAACGGAAAAGCCAGAGCCAAGAGCAGTTACAAAATTAATGAATTGTTAGTACACTTACCATAATTATTAAAATTTACATTTGTTAAGCTATTTAACGTTTTGGGAATTAAAAGAAAAGTTGTTTGCGACTGTTGATTGTTCTTTAATACTTCTGGTTTACTTACTTATGATTTATGAACAGATTTTAAATAACAAATCAATAACATAATTTTAAAGTTATTGGAGTTTAAAGCATGGGAGCTATGAATCCAAGAACTTTTACGTGTCAAAATTTTTGTAAATTTTGGCATTATTTTTGACCAAAAAGTTATTTTAAAATATGCATATATTTTAAATGCAGAATCAATTTTGAGGGCAAATCATGACCAAAATGGCATCAAACGTGAAAATCGGTTCAGATTTGACAAAGTTATG